>CABFOW010007784.1:0-19794 GCA_902141385.1 Timema californicum | reverse complement strand
ACGCTGCCGTGAGTTTGGCTCTTGAATTGGAAGCTATAGATCAAGTGGAGGCAGCCGATCACGTGTGTTGAGTATCCGCAGATGATGAGTTATTGCAACCTATAAAGACGAGTGACGCTTGTGCTGTAACTCAAGAGCATCACAAAATGGAACAAAGGATGAACATGGTGATGCAGACAATGGATGCCGTCCACGATGTTTGTGAGTCTTTGAAAGAGGTTGCAGGTACCATTCAGACAATGAAGCAATGCCAACGTGGACGAGAAATAAAATGCTACCAATGCGGTGAACTGGGACATGTTCGGGCAAAGTGTGGTGCGGTGAAATGGGACATGTTCGGGCAAAGTGTGGTAAGAACAAGAAACAAAAAAAACTAGTGCGCTGGTGTACCCGAAACCATACCGGCAGTAAATTCCTATTCAAAACAGTACCGCGTTGTAGTAGGAAGTGTGGACTCATACTCGGACGTATTCGTGGAGGGAAAATTGTGGGACGGGCCTATGGATTTACTGATAGACACTGGAGCGGCTGTTTTCCTCATAGATGAGAAAGTTTGGCGACCAGCGTCAAATGGCAAACTTCAGCCAACGAACAGGTCAGTTATAAATTCAAGTGGTGATAATATGAATGTGCTTGGTACAGTGAGTGTACCCGTTATAATAGGTAGCTACTTTGTACACAGGAAATGATTGTTGCAAAGAGACCTACACAGATGTGCCTTATAGGTACTGACTTCTTACGCAGAAACAAATGCGATGTTTTACTTTCGAAAGGAATAATGCGGGTGGATGAAGGGGAGGTACCCCTAAATAAAACACTAGGGGAGTCAGAGTCCGGAGTGTGCCGGGTGACTTTGAAAGAGACAATCGTGATACCGAGTGGACATGAGGTGGTGCTTCAAGCAGCAGTCAGTGCGGACATGGGGATGGGGGTATTAGAAACAAATAGTCACCTTTATGAAAAGCATGGAATTTTCGCGGCCCACGTTGTAGTATCTTCCAAGGACAAGACTATTCCAGTGAGATTGCTAAATCCACACCCACAACCAGTGACTTTATATAGTGGGAAAAATATTGGATCACTGATGCCATGCGTCATCGCAGGGATGGTAGGGACTGGAGATAAAATTACCCAAGGCGAGAAGGTATCTTGCTTATTTGATTTAGACTCAGTCAAGCTATCACTTACCCAACGTTCCATAGTAGAAGCCATGTTGAACGGTTTTTCCAGATGTGTGTTCTTGGGGACCAAACTACCTTGGTCGTACTAATCTAGTTTATCACAAAATTGATACGGGTGGAATTACACCCATCCTCCAACCACTGAGAGGAGTAACATTCCACCGTAGGGAGGAAATGGGAAGTGTTGTGAAAGAGATGAGTGAAAATGACGTAATTCAACCCTCAAACTTACCCTGGAGCTCACCCGTTGTTATGGTGAATAATAAAGATGGCGGAACTAGGTTTTGTATAGATTATCGGCGGCTGAACGATAATACAAAGAAAGACGCTTATCCCCTCCCTCGTATGGACGATATATTGGACTCTATAGGAAGTATGAAGCTATTTTTCACAATCTTCATTATTATTATTATTATTATTATTAGCACCACGTCTTACTACCCGTTCGGGCTATATGCACTTACGCTAATGTTTAATGGTAGGGTGATTGTGAGATTAAATGGAGGACCTACAGTTTAACGTGGAATCCGAACCACGGTGGAGGCCTGGCTTTCCCCAAATTCACAAGATGTATTGTCAGAGGTGAAGGAAGGGTTTGGTAATCAGATAAATCTATGCCGGGACCGGGGATTGAACCCCGGCCACCAGCACAGAAGTCTGACACCTTACCCCTAGACCGCCAGGTCACCTACTTTCCACAATCGATATGGTGAGTGGCTACTGCCAGCTTGAGGTTGCTCCTCAGGATCGTGAGAAAACCGCATTCACAACAGGAGATGGGCTGTGGGAATTTAAGACGCTTCCCTTTGGAGTTTGTAATGGCACGAGCACGTACCAAAGATGGATGGATCTAGTTATATTGGGCCTCCAGTGGGATACGGCATTGGTGTACCTGGATGATGTAATCGTGATCGGGAGAACCTTTGAAGAGCACAACAGTAGACTACGTGAGGTATTCAAGAGGTTACGGGAAGCTGGCCTAAAAGTGAAACCATTGAAATGTAATCTATTTTGAAATTTATGGGACACGTTATTTCAAAGGAAGGTGTGGCCACTGATCTGGAAAAATTCTGTGCAGTGATGGACTACCCAATACCTAGTGATATCACTGAACTCAGGGCATTTCTGGGGCTATCTTCATATTACAGACGTTATGTAAAGGGATTTTCAAACATCGCGGCACCCCTGTACCAGCTCACACAAAAAGGAGAGAGGTTTAGGTGGAGTGAACAGTGTGATTGTGCCTTTAAACATCTGAAACAACGTCTCATATCTGCTCCAATTCTTGTTTATCTAAGTATGAACACTGAGTTTATCTTGGATACAGATGCGAGTGGGACAGGCATTGGAGCTGTTTTAAGTCAAGTACAGGAGGGAGAAAAACGCGTAGTATCCTACCTTAGTCGAGCGCTAACAAAGGCTGAGCGTCGCTATTGTGTAACAAGAAGAGAAATGTTGGCTTTGGTGTATGCAACTTGACACTTCCAGAGTTATTTATACGGCAAAAAGTTTAAACTACGCACAGACCACAACTCTCTTCGCTGGATTCTACAGTTTAAAGAACCTGAAGGGCAGGTTGCCCGGTGGCTAAGGCAATTAGCCTAGTTTTAGTTCATTGTAGAGCATCGTCCTGGAAAGAGTCACGGAAAGGCTGATGAATTATCACGTTTGCCATGTAAACAATGTGTGCAGTAGGAGCTGCCGGTATCCACTGTATCTCAAGATGACTCAAGCTGGGCATTTCATTGGTCAGACATGGACATCAGATTGCTACAGGACGCTGATGAAGACATCGGACACATTGCTTAAACTAAATCGGGAAGACAAGGAGAGGCCAAACGCCTGTGAAGCATCCAGTAGAGGAGAGAACTACATGAGCTTGTGGGCACAGTGGAAACGACTAGAAGTACATTGGGGCCATCTGTACCGTCGCTGGCTGAAAGCAAATAAGCCGGATATACTTCAGCTTGTAGTACCACGTCACCTATCTACCGATATGTTAAGATCGTTGCACGATGTGGCTACTGGTGGCAACTTAGGTATTAAAAAGGCGTTAGAGAAAATTCGACATAGGTTCTAGTGGCCAGGGATGACCAGTGATGTAGAGCTGTGGTGTAGAGAATGTGTTGAGTTCGCAAGAAGGAAATCACCGACCACCAAGCTGAGAGCACCCCTTGGGACTTACCTCACAGGATTTCCGCTCCCACGTGTAGCTGCGGATATTTTGGGACCCTTGCCAAAGGCAGCTCAAGGAAACAAATATATTTTTGTAGTGACTGACCACTTCACCAAATGGACCGAGGCATATGCTTTGCCAGATATGGAAGCGTCAACCGTAGCTAAGCTTATTGTGGAAGAGCTAATCTTCCTATTTGGGGTGCCAGTGGAACTTCATACAGATCAAGGACGCCAGTTTGAGTCTAAGCTATTCCAAGAAATGTTTCAACTTCTTGGGATAGAGAAAACTATCATCAACTCCATACCACCAACAGACAGATGGCCTGGTAGAAAGATTCAATAGAACTCTATGCGCAATGCTTTCCCGGTACGTCAACAACTCTCAGGACAACTGGGGCAAGGCCTTGCAACAAGTTATACTAGCATACCCAGTCCACAATATTCGATGAAGTTCACCCCTTACTATCTCATGTTCGGTCGGGAGGTACGGTTACCAATTGAAGTGATGTATGGAGAACCAAAGCCTGCCGACAGTGTCGTAGAGTATGCTCGGCAGTTAAGAACAAATTTAGAAACTGCACATTGTTTGACACAAGAACATCTCGGCAAAACATATCGGGTGCAAAAAGATGTGTACGACCGGAAGTGCATGGGTGGTGCCTATAAGGTTGGTGATCGTGTGTGGCTGCACCTGCCAGCATTCAGAAAAGGAACCTCACCTAAACTGCACAGGGCATGGGATGGCTCATATATTGTGAAGACTATAATATCAGGTGTAGTCTACCGCATCCTACGTAAATCCCCCAATCGGAAACGGTTGATTGTACATTTCAATAGGCTGAAAACATGCAGTTTGGTCCTAAGGGAACCACCATCAGCAACAGACAGGGAAGGGACATATGTTAGCGAAAACTTGTCACCTAAGAAAGACTTAGGGCCTAGTCTTTTACCAAGAAATTCTAGTTTAGATTTTTCTAATGTAGATGAAACAAAAACTAATAGTCCGGAATTATTTGTGCTATCCAGGATTATTCCAAAGAGACGCTATCCTGCAAGGCAGAGGAAGCCCACGGGATACTATTTGGATGTGTGATCCTAATGACTTTCTTAAATGAAAAAAAAAACCTCTCAGTGTGATGTATTATAGTGGCTCAGAAGAACCTCTTAAAAAGGAGGGAATAGTGTAACGGATAGCTGTAGTGACTATTTTGCGAGTGCAGTGAGCGTACCCACCTCTGTAACTGGAATGTGGGGCGACAGGTGCAAATAGCCAGGTGGCGGAGTAGTCATCCTGTGAGTGCGTTTGGGACTGTACGTGTTATACTAGAGACGTGGACACGGTAACCAAGTATCGTACGTGTATATATTGATGTATAATAGTTGAACCGTAGGTGACCTGGCGGTCTAGGGGTAAGGTGTCAGACTTCTATGCTGGCGGCCGGGGTTCAATCCTCGGTCCCGGCACAGATTTATCTGATTACCAAAACCTTCCTTCACCTCTGACAAGACATCTTGTGAATGAGGGGAATGCCAGGCCTCCACCGTGGTTCGGATTCCACGTTAAACTGTAGGTCCTTCATTTCATCTCACATTCACCCTACCATTACACATTAGCGTAAGTGCGTATAACCCGAACGGGTAGTAAGACGTGGCGCTAATAATAATAATAATAATAATAATTGAACCAATATTTGTACTCTTTAAGTGTAACTAAATATATAATTTGTAAATAGTAAAACGCGTTACATTAAAATTATATATATATTTTTTTTTCATGTAAATATATATATATATTATACTCAATGAATTAAAATTATAATCCAAGTTTAAAATTACCAATAAATTCAAGAAACCTCAAATCACCTGTAATTCAAATTTTATCAATATTATTGTTTCAAAACTTAATAATTTTAACTCAGACAGCTGATTTATTTAACTCTTACATATGAAATATTTACTCAAATAATGTATTAACTAATTCAATAATTGGTCAGAAGCAGTGGCGGCTCGTAGCTAAAATTAGTGGAGGTGCTGCTCCAGAATTTTTTTATCTTCGCTTTAAAATTGTGTAAAAGGAAAAAAACATGCACAAAAAGAAAATTTATTCAGGAACTTGATGAAATCTTAACAAAAAAATCGTTTTTTACCTACTTTAACTTAAATTTTTACAGTTCAAGCTTGATCTATTCATTCAATAATGAAATCTATTCTTCTTATTTTAATTTGCGCAAAAAGTTCAATAATTTTCTCCTTCATCCCTGGATGACAATTGGGTAAATTTTTCTACATTGAAAGTACTGCAAGAGCATTTAGTCTTTCTGTTAAATAAAAGAACCGAAAAAAAAGAATCAAATAAAATAGCTCGAATCAGAATAATAATCTAATTCTATACTCTTCTACACTTTATCACATTTAAGATAATGGTACACAGTTTTTAAGCACAACACACGTTGAGTAAAAGAAACTTCTTTCCACCATCATGCCAGAGCCGGCACTGCGAGAGCAACAATGCTCTCTCTACCTAGCAGTCCCGCCTTCCTCCCCATACCCCTTTTATGTGCGCATGAGCACAACAGTCAAACACCACGTCACTGGCACTGTGAAGAGCACAGTTCCATAAAATAATTGTATATTTTTTCATAAACTGGGAGATGGCTACTGAAGTACCGATATTAAGCTTAAGGAATATATATTGTGCT
Source organism: Timema californicum (assembly GCA_902141385.1). Classification (NCBI taxonomy): domain Eukaryota; kingdom Metazoa; phylum Arthropoda; class Insecta; order Phasmatodea; family Timematidae; genus Timema; species Timema californicum. Next base: position 13,736 of record CABFOW010007784.1, on the reverse strand, counting down.
ACAAAAATTAAATAAAGAATTAAAGAAAAAAGGACTCATTATATTAAATGTTATCGATAATATCAAGTGGAAATAGGGGGTGCTGCAGTTCAGCAGCGTCTATACACGAGCCGCCACTGGTCAGAAGATACCACTTTTTTTTTATCTCATCTTTATAAAGCATCTTGTTTCAAATAAATTAACCGAGCATCAACTTAAATCTATCCATAAACATCTAAATGATAAATCATAAGAAATAACTGTAAATGAAACACATAAACTATCGTTACATAGTTGAGTAAAAATGGAATAAATGTTCACCTTTCCTTTTCTTTATTGATCACCTTTCAGATCAGAAAGTTTAAAAGTTTATTCAAATTTTGTTTGTTTACTTTCAAATTCACATTATATCATGTATTTTTATAATGTATATATAATACTTTCATATTTTCGTCCTTAAACAAGACATTTTCTCATTTCATTAATAAGTACTAGTTCAATTCTAAACACTTGTATCTAATTTATTAATGTTTTCTTGTCATACAAACACTTGTATCTAATTTATTAACACGGCTTATAATCTATAAAATGCGAGTCTTCATAATTCTTAATTTCTAAACAACAAATCACTCCTCAACATAGCCGGGTATAACACTCTGCCAAAGCGAACACCACCAGATTATAAAATAAACCTAAACAAAGTACTCTCTGTGGTTAGCCTTCAATCCCCCCCCCAAACCCCCTCACATCTTTATTGCTATAGTTAGTTATCCTTCCTTTTCTCGGGTTGTTATAGGCTATCTATACTTTCAGTCAGTTCAACCTAGTATGGTTTCAACTCAGTAACATTATAAGTACCTATAATCTCAAAAGTTTTAGGATTCTGAAACATATATACATTATGACCTATTTCCTTAATGACTAACTGACCTTTTTGTATCTGTTCCAATAGCATCATAATTAAGTGAATTGTGTATTTAAGCTGTTATTACTCTTGTCTGACCCACGTTGTCTTCTCGCCTATCCTCTCTATTTACATTTCCTGAGGAAGTTTGGGGTCACTGGTTCCTATCTCTATGCTATGAATTGATAGAATTAAATGGTTGTGAATGTATCTGGTTTTGAAAGTAGTTTTGAGCTGACCTGTTGAATCTATTCTCAGAATAGTTTTCCCTCCGAGTAATATTGTCAACACGTAGGGGTAGTTGGTATTATTTCCTTGTCCTCTGGAGTCATAAAAGCGTGAAGAATGTGAATGGCCCTTCTTGTCCTGTTCTCTCCTCCCACTATTAATACTTCCTTTACACTTCTCTCTCGCCCATCTGTCATCGAAGGCAAATAGTATTCTATCCATCTCTTTTATGCTCTTAACTCGCTGTCAACTAAAACATCCTGTACTACCATCGGAAAGTGACTGATCATATTGACTTATAATCTTATGTTCCTCTACAGAATACGTAAAATATTTGGCCCGTAATATGAATTTTCTTAAATAGTCACTTAAAATTCCCTGGAGTGAATCGAACCTTCCATTGAAAATCTGTTGTAAAAACATATCTCGTATGTTTTGACTCCAATACTTTTTCAGAAGTATATTTTTGGCCTATTGTTAATTCGTCCATTAGTTTTTCATGTCATTAGCCCACATTTTTGCCTCATTTAACCCTGCTAACAATAACTCAATCTTATGTTTCTCAAATAATTTTCCTCCACTAATAAATCCTCTCAATTCTATGGCTATACTGCACCGAAGATATTTCTCTCTGACTTCCCCTGTATCTCTGTATCTGAGATAATATGCTATCAGCCACACCCCTTGAAAAATTTATTTATATGCATGATAGACTACTCCCCACACCAGAATCCTTTACCTAACTTAATTTTTACCTCTGAGTCTCTTATTTTTTCCTGCAATTTTTCAACATTCTCAAAACATCATGTAACCAAAACATTTACATGTTTACCTGTTTGTTCTTCTATTTCTCTAATTACATGTTCAACTTGATCCCTTATGTAGTCTCTATTTACGTCCTCTTGGTGTGCTAGGGTAGGCCTGACTTTACTGAACACTCTATATCTCTCTCTCTCTATCTATCTCTAAGTTCTCTTGTACCCTTTTTACTCTAACTTTATTGGTTTTTAATCTTTAATACAACATTTACTATTTTCTTTTCATTCTGTTTGTCCTGTTCTACTATTCAGTAGTATTATTATTTACAGTATTAGTTAAATCAACATTTTTTAAATCTAAACTTTCCTGTTTTTTCTCTAAATTAACCTGCCTTTTCTCTTACAGTAACAACCTTACTATTCAGGTTCTAGATATTTGTTCTGTACTGTTCTAGCAGCATAAATTTCCTTATTAATCACTTCCAATCTTTTATTGGTTTACATTTAACTCGCTTCTATTTTTTGGTTAGTTTCTCTCCTACTCTCTTTTATTTTCGGATTAGTGTCTCTTTCTTACGCACTTCTATTATCTGAGTTATCTCTTTGTTACTTACTTTTAAAGCCTATTTATTACTTTCCATTAAAGTTTTAACGGCCTTCATAATATCTACATGTGTATTACCTCATTCATTAACTTCCTGTTTCTTTTTTGATTCTGTATGCGATCTTGTTCCTATTGGTTCTCCATTCCACGCATATTCTTCTAACGATTGACTGTTCTCTTACCTCTACACCTGCCTCCACCTCTACATCCTACTTTACTTCCTTTTTGTTATCCATATCTTACAATTAACACGTAGACTAAAACTAAATATTTCAAATAACTCAATAAACTATAAATAAAACACAATATTAAACGTGGAGTAATCTAAATATTACACAACCTATTATTCTTCAATCAACCACAATAATCAAAGTATTAATTAAAATTTTAACGATGTATCTCTACTCTATCACCACCATTCTACAATTGCTTATAATTTTTTACTTAGCCGGTAATGATGCCTGATGCTGTTTCAACGTCATCTTTTTCACTGGCACCTCTTGATAGTTTATTAGCGCGTAGTAGATCAACGCCTCTGGTCCATCGTGGATTTATTGTACAAATAGATACAACCGATGCTTCTTGTAGACTCACTGGGTACTCTACCAGATTTATCGTGGACACGCTGGATACTCTCTCTGAATTCTCGTGGATACTCTGCGTACTCTCGCTGAATTCCCGTGGATACTCTGAGTACTCTCGCTGAATTATAGTGGATACTCTGAGTATTTTCATGTCATTAGCCCACATTTTTGCCTCATTTAACCCTGCTAACAATAACTCAATCTTATGTTTCTCAAATAATTTTCCTTCACTAATTATCCTCTCAATTCTATGGATATACTGCACCGAAGATATTTCTCTTTGACTTCCCCTGTATCTCTGTATCTGAGATAATATGCTATCAGCCACACCCCTTGAAAAATTTCTTTATATGCATGAATGACTACCCACCCCACCAAAATTCTTTACCTAACTTAATTTTACCTCTTAGTTTCTTATTTTTTCCTGCAATTTTTGAACATTCTCAAAACATCCTATAACCAAAACATGTATATGTTAACCTGTTTGTGGTTCTGTTTCTCTAATTACATGTTCAACTTGATCCCTTATGTAGTCTCTACTTTCCTCTTGGTGTGCTAGGGTAAGCCTGACTTTACTGAACTCTCTCTCTCAGTTCTCTTGTACCCTTTTTACTCTAACTTTATTGGTTTTTCATCTTTAATACAACATTTACTATTTTCTTTTCATTCTTTTTGTCCTGTTCTACTATTCAGTAGTATTATTATTTACAGTATTAGTTAAATCAACGTTTTTTAAATCTAAATTTTCCTGTTTTTTCTCTAAATTAACCTGCCTTTTCTCTACAGTAGCAACCTTACTATTCAGGTGGTCGATATTTGTTCTGTACTGTTCTAGCAGCATAAAGTTCCTTATTAATCACTTCCAAGCTTTTATTGGTTTTACATTTAACTCGATTCTATTTTTTGGTTAGTTTCTCTCCTATTCTCTTTTATTTTCGGATAAGTGTCTCATTCTTACACACTTCTATTATCTGAGTTATCTCTTTGTTACTTGCTTTTAAAGCCTATTTATTATTTTCCATTAAAGCTTTAATGGCCTATATAATATCTACATGTATATTACCTCATTCATTAACTTCCTGTTTCTTTTTTGATTCTATATGCGATCTTGTTCCTATTGGTTCTCCATTCCACGCATATTCTTCTAACGACTGACTGTTCTCTTACCTTTACACCTGTCCTCCACCTCTACATCCTACTTTACTCCCTTTTTGTTATCCATATCTTACAATTAACACGTATACTAAAACTAAATATTTCAAATAACACAATAAACTTTAAATAAAACACAACATTAAACGTGGAATAATCTAAATATTACACAACCTATTATTCTTCAATAAACCACAATAATCAAAGTATTGATTAAAATTTTAACGATGTATCTCTACTCTATCACCACCATTCAACAATTGTTTATAATTTTTTACTTAGCTGGTAATGATGTCTGATGCTGTTTCCACGTCATCTTCTTCACTGGCACCTCTTGATAGTTTATTAGCGCGTAGTAGATCAGCGCCTCTGGTCCGTCGTGGATTTATTGTACAAATAGATACAACCAATGCGTCTCTTGTAGACTCACTGGGTACTCTAGCAGATTTATCGTGGACACGCTGAATACTCTCGCTGAATTCTCGTGGATACTCTGAGTACTCTCGCTGAAGTCCCGTGGGTACGCTGGGTACTCTAACTTACGTATCGTGGATGCGCTCTGGATACTCTGACTTATCGTGAATACGCTGAGTACTCTCGCTGACTTCCGGTGGGTGCGCTGGGTACTCTACATAACTTCTCATGGGCACACTGGGTACTCTCGATGACTTCCTGTGGGTACACTGGGTACACTAACTGACTTATCGTGGATACGCTGGGTACTCTCGCTGACTTCTTGCGTGTACGCTGGATACTCTCGCTGACTTCTCGTGGACACGCTGGATACTCCATGTGCATTATGTTATGAGTTTTGTGATTTAGATTAAATGTTACTGTTTTTTGTGTGTGTATATAATAAATTAAATTTATACTAACACTTCGTAAGAATGTCATCAGTTGAGGAGGGGATATCTGATAGCTCCAATTTCTTTGAAGGTAAGCCAACCATGTTATTTTTGTTTATGTTATGTTAATCTATGTTGTAGATAGTAGATTTTAAAGCTACCTAAGGAATGTCTTTACTCTGACACTTATAGTTCCACAGTCTATTCCGGATTTTCATGTAAAGCGTGCCAAACCTGTTTAATGATTAGTATGCTAAGACGCCTAAGATTGCCAAGGCTTTTTTTTATCATTAATTAATTGGTGATTTATTTTGCCAACTTTGTAGAATATAAAGTACTGGAATCTTCTCTTTCTGGTGATTTATAATAGTTTAACTCTATCTTTCGGGAAACGCCAGAAAAAGCAAATCTAGAAGGCCGATAACATCGGATCTAGCACCTTTAACAGTAATAGGAAAGTCAATCATATCGGCCAGTGAAACTAAAAGGGTTAAACTTTATGGCTAGGCTGTATAACATTTTCTTGAAAACTTTAATTTATTTCGAAGCAAAAGTGGTAATGAAATGGTAGTTAGTTAACTTATTGTTGACGTTATAATTAAAATGAGCTAACTACGTGTAATTTTTTTAAGGTGAAGTGAAGGAATCAGACGCTTTTTCATCACCAACAAAATGAAGGCATTGGAGTATCAATGCGAGAGTACCCATTCCAGGGCCATCTATTACTTGTCATGAACGTGGAAGTCTTCCTCAACCTAGCCACCATTCACCTTATATAGATATAATATAATATAAATATAATTTAAATTGAAGGACTAGACCAGGACCAGGACTCAACACAGGAAAAAATTAAATGTATCTCAACTTGAACATTGAAAAAATGTATGATCTTTATGTTGAGCTGTGTGCCGAGGAAAATAAACAGCCTTTGAAAGAAAAATACCATTACCATGTGTTTTCAATAAAATTTAATCTACATTTCAAGGTTCCCTCCAAGGACACGTGTAGGTTGTTTGATGAGCTTCTACACAAAGATAGAAAATGTGGAGTATACAGAGGAAAAAGGTCCTAGAAGTGTAAAAGAAACTGCATTTACTTTGTGCAGAACAAGCCAGACAAGTCCTTAAAAATGACAGTAGTTCAGCTTATAATGACACTTAAGTTATTACTTTTGATCTTAAAAAGGCATTACCCTTTACAAAAATTTCTACCTTTGTTGCATACTACAAAAGAAATATGTACGTATACAATTTTCGTATCCACTCCTTTAATAATTCCACTGGCTACATATATGTTTGGGACGAGACTGAGGGAGGCAGGGGCTCTGAAGCTCTTGTGTCTACATACAAACTTTTTTTAGACTCGTGCAGTGGGAAAATTTTAAATATTAAAATGGCCCTCACATTGCAGAAATTAGCTCAATATCCCGACATGAGTGCAGAAAAAAGTGATCTTAAATTATTGGTGTCTGAACATTCCTTGCTGCCTAATGATGCTGAATTTGGTATAATTGAAAAGGCAAGCCAGAAAAAGCAATTCATATATGTGTCAGAGGATTGTATCCAGATTATAAAATCATCGAAGAAGAAGAAGCCTCATTTCAAATTAGTTTTGATGCAAAGAAATGAATTATTTAGTACCAAGTATTTGCAAGATTCTCCAACCAACAGAAAAAAGGACATAGAAGGACATACTCACTCTCAACTGGTTGAGATTTGTAAAGGTCTTAACGTTTACAATAAGTTTCAAGGAAACATTCAATGAGCTTGCTACCTCTTTTCGATAGATAAATTTGCAAAAGAAAGGAGTAGGAAGAGCTTTACAGTCTCTAAATAACATGCAACAAGATTCTATCTACCAGTCTCCCAGACCTGCGGATGAAAAAACAGAAAACCGACATGATGTCTCTCCTGCCATACATGCCTCCGATCCATCACACCTACATTCAAAAATCTTCCTGTATTTCTGAATACTCGGTCACGTGATGCTTCCAGGCACAGTGAGGATTAGGAAAATTATGACATTCGTTATGACTAACATTTTTATTTTCCACTTTCTTTTACTTGTTTAAGTTAACTATGTTAATATATAGTAAGAATATAAAAGTATCTTATGAATATGTGTGTTTTTAATAATAAAAGAACCCACAAAATATAAAGTTTCAGCGGGAAAGTGAACCAAGTCCTGTATACACTCAAATTCTATGTTATGACGTAATTATAGCTATTTTTTGTGTGAAAATATCATTATAATAGTTTAAACCAAACATGGAACTACGCCACTAAAGCAGTAAAATCAATTTAAAGTCAATGTTAAATTAATTACAGTTGCTCAACTTTGAGATCCATTTTCTCAAAAGTGACTCTAGTTGACTTGGTTCACTTTAAGTCTGGGCCCTCCATATATACATACCAATAGCATCCATGAAACGAGTCATAAATGCTATTTTATTATCAACATTTTTTATCTTTTTCTTTTTCACACATTCGTCTAAAGCAGTGTATAAAAAAGATGAACATTAAGAGTTTTAAGAATTAAAGGCAGATTTGACTTGGTGTATACATATGCGTAGATGATGTGTATTGTGCATTGAAATTATTCGTCCTTAAATATTTGGCATCCAACATAGCCATCAACCAAAGTATTTAAAATATGAAGTTAATTAGTCCGTATTTATTCAACCATTTAATTCCTTCAATTATATATACTGTATGGATGCAATATAAAATTTAATAATCTAATCTTAAAATATATTTCATTCTTTTTGTCTTGATTGATTATTTAAATTATAATACATCATCTTTACAACTCAATAATTTATTATTTGTCTATTAATCTGTTATTAAACTTTTCTGTTAATTTTATTGGTTATTGGTCATGTTTAAAAATATTTTCATAAATTTGTAAGGTTTTCACTACTAAAACTATTTCAACTTATTAATTTTAATTATAATTTTAGTATGTTTATTTTACCAACAATAATTTTTTCGCTTACATGTGAATGTGCATTACTCATAGTTTTAATTACTGTGATTAACATTTAGATTCACTAAGACAAAATTAAATTAAATTTATTTGTAACCATAATTGATTATTTTATATAAATAATAGATTATTTAAATATTTGTAACACATAGACTGCTACTAACTAGCACTGAATGACCTTTTATGTTACCAGTTCTCAACCAGGGTGAAAATCCTGGACCGTTTTGGTTCGACCTTGAGTTGGTAATTAGATGCAACATGATACAAAATATTAGTCTGTGTATATAATATGAGTAAATTTTTCTAAAGGATTTATTTAGGAGAAAAATAACGGAATATATTTAGGCCAATACGGTAATCTAAGAGCAATTTACTGATGAGTAGTTTTGGAAGATTTAACTATATTTTAAATGTCTTAAATAATGTTATTTAAAACATATATATGAAAAGTGTTTCTTTTGATTAACGAAAATACTATCTTCCAGGTAAAAAAAACTGTTTTTAAATTTTGACAAGAAGTTGTAATAAACATGATTAATTGGACTTATTAAAGTTATCTATGTTAATATATAGTAAGATTATAAAAGTATTTTATTAATATGTATGTTTTTAATAATAAAAAAACCCACAAAGTATAAAGTTTCTGTGGGAAAGTGAACCAAGTCCTGTATACACTCAAATTCTATGTTATGACGCAATAATAGCTATTTTTTGTGTGAATATACCATTAAAATAGTTTAAACCAAACATGGAACTACTCCATTAAAGCAGTAAAATCAATTTAAAGTCAATGTTTAATTAATTACAGTTGCTCAACTTTGAGATCCATTTTCTCAAAAGTGACTCTCGTGGACTTGGTTCACTTTAAGTCTGAGCCCTCCATATATACATACCAATAGCATCCATGAAACGAGTCATAAATGCTATTTTATTATCCAAATTTTTAATGTTTTTCTTTTTCACACATTCGTCTAAATAGTGTGTGAAAAAGATGAACATTAAGAGTTTTAAGAATTAAAGGCAGATTTGACTTGGTGTATACATATGCGTAGATGATGCGTATTGTGCATTGAAATTAGTCGTCCTTAAATATTTGGCATCCAAAATAGCCATCAACCAAAGGATTTAAAATATGAAGTTAATCAGTCCGTATTTATTCAACCATTTAATTTCTTCAATTATATATACTGTATGGATGCAATATAAAATTTAGTAATTTATTCTTAAAATATATTACATTCTTTTTGTCTTGATAGATTATTTAAATTATATTAAATCATCTTTACAACTCAATAATTTATTATCTGTCTATTAATCTGTTATAAAACTTTTCTGTTAATTTTATTGGTTATTGGTCATATTTAAAAATATTTTCATAATGTTGTAAGGTTCTCACTACTAAAACTATTTAAACTTATCAGTTTTAATTATAATTTTAGTATGTTTATTTTACCAACAAGGATTTTTTCGCGTACATGTAAATTGTGCATTACTCATAGTTTTCATTACTGTGATTAACATTTAGATTCACTAAGACAAAATTAAATTAAATTTATTTGTACCCATAATTGATTATTTTATATAAATAATTGATTAATTATTTGTAACACCACAGAGACTGCTACTAACTAGCACTGAATGATATTTTATGTTACCAGTTCTCAACCAGGGTGAAAATCCTGAACCGTTTTGGTTCGACCTTGAGTTGGTAATTAGACGCACGCGATCATTTCCGTCCGCTCCCAACGATACACTTTCAACATGATACAAAATATTAGTTTGTGTATATAATATGAGTAAATTTTTCTAAAGGATTTATTTAGGAGAAAAATAACGGTACATATTTAGGCCAATACGGTAATCTACTGATGAGTAGTTTTGGAAGACTTAACTATATTTTAAATGTCTTAAATAATATTATTTAAAACATATATATGAAAAGTGTTTCTTTTGACTAACGAAAAAGATTGTACATTTGAGAAAATCTTTTTAACAGAAGCTTACTGAAAAACTATTTTTGGAAAATGTGTCCAAAACTATAAAATACTATATGAGAAAGTAAATACGAATGTGTCGTACGATTTACTTTTTAAGGGTAAAATGTATGCAGAACCGCAGTTCGATAAGAGTGGAGAGGGGGTAAAATATGTGAGGCAGCAGGGGTGGCCATCCTGGGCTCCAAGCTAAAGGGGGCCGCCATTATAAATGTAAAAATGTAAAATTAATTTAAACGCGTAGCTAAAAGGTTGTATACCTCAAACTATATTTAATATTACTTTAAGGATAAAATGGTAGCCAGATGAAACACCAATCATCCGATTGACAAATATTTTGATCGATATGGCTCGGGTAACAATACACTTTACTATGGTTATGAAATGTTGGATAGGCGCGGCTAGTGTAGACAACTGTTGCTGTGATCTTCACTGACTTATCCACCACTCGTAACAAAATAATTATAAATAAATAGTACTCTTCATTCAACCTTTTTTAAAAAAATATTTCTTCGTCCTACAACCCCTAATGAAGTTCATATAATCATCACAGTCTCTATGAATAGGGTTACCTTAGTACGTTATTTTTTAATAAACAATATTAAATGAGTAATATTTTGTATAAAATTATATAACATTTTGTATATATTGTCCATTGGCAGCAGTGTAAAGTGTGAACTTTGTTCTTCTTTTCATTGTAAAGGCCATATTGTGTTCGTTCCCCTTTTATATGTTTCTATCCACCTTTCCTATACCTTCTTCCAAATATAATATAACATTTTGTTACTCTTTAATACAATTATTAGAAAATTATATATTTAATACGGGACTATAATTACAAGAAACAATAATAATAGAAATATATTTTCAATACAAGTATTGTATTACATCTGGAAAAGGTATATAATAAAATCTGATATCGTCACCAGCTCCGTTGGATCTGGGGTGGGGGAGAAGGGTGGGCGAATTTGACTATTTGCCCTTGGCACCAACACCTCTAGCTACAGTCTCCTACAACCCCTAGTGAAGTTCATATAATCATCACAGGCTCTTTGAATAGGGTTACCTTAGTACGTTATTTTTTAATACACAATATTACATGAGTAATATTTTGTATAAAATTATATAACAATTGGTTACTGTTTAATACAATTATTAGAAAATTATATATTTAATACGGGACCATAATTATAAGTAACAATAATAATAGAAATATATTTTCAATGCAAGTATTGTATTACATCTGGAAAAGGTATATAATAAAATCTGATATCATCACCATTTCCATTGGATCTGGGGTGGGGGAGGAGGGTGGGTGAATTTGACTATTTGCCCTTGGCACCAACACCTCTAGCTACAGTCCTGATGAATGTTCGAACAAATAAAGGAGTTCTACTTTGGTTACCCAATGAATATATGTTCATAAAATGCGATTTAAAAAGTTTTATTATCAATTTAATGATCACTGGGTCCTAGATAGTCATATTATTTGTATATAAATATAATTTATTAACATTTTATGTGAAGATTTATTTATCATAAACTAAAAGTGGATCTAGGATCAGTATACTAGAATGCTGATGATGCGGAGGTCTAGGATCGAATATCGGTCGGGGGTACTGATGGTGTTTTTTCCAAAATGTTTTTCCACTTTGCCTCAACGTAAATGCAGGTATACTGCCTCTAGATATAGTCTTCCTAATCCTTAAAACCATTAGAGTATCTAGTATATAGGCGTATGGCCCAAACGAGTAGTAAGACGCAGTTCTAAAGAAACAACAACTGATAAGTGTAAACAATGGGTATATTAACGTTTATATGCTGCGAGAAGTTTGGATTTTGAAATTAAGCCTGGCTGTGGACAGATGGATTTCTTTAAATGGCTTCCCACTATTCCTCCTCGAAAATGATGCTATATTTAATGTAAATTCTACCTTCCTTGTCCATATTCCACTGGCGCAAACTCGAGTATATCGCGGACAAGTACTAAAACGTGGACATAGAAAATTAATATTTATCTGAAGATAAAAGACCAGCATTTTAAGTTGATGGTGTCTTCTTATACACAAAGCTATGATGGAAGTATAAAATAAGAACATTTCAAAGGAATAAATTATTGATATTAAGTTGTTTGGATCAAAATTTATCTAACATCTCTAGCCTCTGTTTGTCGCACGGAAAGAAATGGTTTCTTTGATTTCCAAGCAAAGTGAAGTATATTCCATTCACCGTAGGAAATGACTTCTGAAAGGCCTTTTTCCCTACTATAAATATACTATATAGTAGGATATTGGTAGGAAAAAAGACCTTTCAGAGAGTAATTCCTACCGTGAATGGAATATAGCTTGTAGCTCCAAGCTTTTTCAACTCCAGACAGCTAAATTGATCAAATGTATTGATATATATCAAAACACAAATACGAAAACTTAAAAAATAAATAGAACAGCCGTTCAAAATTGCAAGTTTATTAATAAACCGGATAGTAATCTTTTTTTATATATCTTAAAACAATCTCTTCGTGAGTCACTTATAAAAGGCTCACCATACCAGATGGTGCTATTATTATTGACTCATCCTAACCTGAGACTTGGAGTAAACAAACATTCTCATATCACTACGTTAAGGACCTACATAAATGGTGGAACACCAGTGCAATATTTTAAGTAAGAGCAACCGTGTATAGTCAGTACCATAAAAAAGTAGGTCACTACTCATTTTTGTGGTTTTAATGTTTTTAAATTTCCTGTCTAATTTTTAACAAAACTCGAGATAGACTCAGCAAACATCATAATAGATGGGAAGCACTCAACACTCTAAACAACCATCACTTAACGCCGCTGAGATGAACTGTTGACTGACCTTTGCTGACTTGACGTTAACATGTGACAAGGACTGTATTAATGGGGGGTGGGGGTGTTCCCTCGCCTCTGAGTCAGGAGTTTTGTGTTCGATTAGCGCTTGAAAAGCTTAAAGTTATTCTTTCTAAATCAAATGAAAGGATTTTAGCTAAAATAATTTCCAATGTTATTTTAAAACAAGCTTAATACAAAACATAAGAGGGACTATTTAGTGAAAGGATACCATTGAAAGTACGTTCACTGACAAATCAACTTCCAAGTGGCCTTGTTTACATCAGGTCTCAGCTTAGGGTGAATCAATAATATATGGTTACTGGTACTATATATTTCCAGGCCATTGATTCAACTTACTTTTCGAAGAACGTAAGGGCAGTTTCCACGCATCCAAAGTAAGCGATCCTACCCTCTGCTACAAGTATCAACTGATTGAACATATTGAAGATATCGGAGGAAGGTTGATGGATGGTACATAGTACTGTCTTGCCCTTAGAGGCCATCATCTTCATCATGTGAACTAACTTATGTGCGGAATAAGAGTCCAGACCCGTAGTTGGTTCGTCGCAAAACAGAAGTTGTGGGTCTGTCAGCATCTGAAACAGCCAATATGAAAATACTATCGTAAAATTAACTCCACAAAAAGATAAAAAATTAACTCATATTATATTATAATTAAAATACTCTTTGAATATCTCCCTAGTATTCAAAACTTGAATTTTGGAAATTTCAGCTATTAATGTAGTTTATTTTAATCTACATTATTAAAGTTAGATTTGTGTTATATTTAATTAGTAAAGTCCTTGGAGAAAATTTAGTGAAAATTTTAATTATAGTAATTTTAAAATTAT
>CABFOW010007783.1:7912-21848 GCA_902141385.1 Timema californicum | reverse complement strand
GACCTCTCCACAGAGTGAGAGCCGTGCCGTCTAGCGGCACACCTTCCAACTAAACGACCCGGTGTGACGTAGACGGCACACCGCCCATCACAGACTCTACCATAAAATATTAGTGAAGAATGATCTTGGGCATGGGATGATTCCTAGATAGCTCAGTGGTTAGAGCTTCGGCCTACAAATCCAAACGTCCCAGGCTTGATTCCCATGTCTGGGTGTCATTTTTCAATTTACAGAATATATTTCGATATGGCTATAACCATAATTAACGAAATAGCATGGCTATTTAATCCAATTCATATGAATATATTAAACATTTATCAATTAGTTTTGTCATTATATTTGGTATTTTGCTTTTATTTTTAACTCCCAATAGAAAATGTTCTTATAATCTGTTTTTTAATTAGGAATGGGTTTTACTAATTCCTCGAGTATATTTGAGATTAGGGGTACCATTAAAGAAAATTCAGTTTCAAGATTAGAAAATGATTGTACTTTAGTTATTATGATGCTTATTAATAGTTTATCGCAAGATAGTTCTAAGAAAAATCTAACAACTTGACCCAATTTATCAGTTAACTGAATGTATTTCATATGATAAAAATGAATGTGAGCAAAATATAAATTAATGAAAAAAATATCATGTGGCAAAGTGAACTTGCTGTGTTTACCTAATTTTTTTCCCTTTAAATCTATTCTACACTTTGCCATCTACACACCCCCTCTTCCCCCTTTTATTTTCAAGTGTTGTGACTGCGACACCTTGCCTCCGAAATGGGCACCACTGTTATATCTCAGGTTGTTTCAGCCAACACGATAATTGTATGCAAATAAGATATATTGTGACATTTTAACTTACGAGTGGTTGGGCAAAAACATATTGCACCAATAAGCTCAATTTCATTCTTGTTTATATTTGCAATCCTTATAGAAAAAATTACATTCCCATAAAATGTTTGATTGCCTCCATCTATTTTAACTTGGTGAATTAATTTTAAAGATAATGAATTAAACTTTTGTCATGTTATGAATGTGTTATCTGCAATGGGAAGGTTTTATTTTACTAAAATAAATACAAATAATCAGTTGCTTATAGCTTTATTATTCTAATAATATTTACTGTGTTGTCTAAACTATTTAATGAATTCTATTAGTAGTAACTTAAAAAAAAACACGCTAAAAGACATCAAAGTATCACAAAAAATGTTTCAACATAGCTTAAGTGCCTAAAACAAATGTATTGTTCCCACACTCTTTCACCAATATACTTTTAACATTTATACTAAGTCAGGGGTTTTCAAACTGGCAGCCCATAGTGGGTTTTTTCCTCTGGGCCACGAAGTGTCTTGTAAAAATAACTTACTTCAGTAAAATTGATGTTTTTAGCTGAGAAACTAAACTTTTGACTTGCATGGGAGTAAGCTATTAAAGCTCAAACTAATGTTCATGTTTAATTTCTTCCTTATATATGTTGTATTACATTGACTTATCAACGATACTATATTTTAGTCAAAAAATTTGTTTAGTATGCAACTAAACATGCTTTTTTACCACTTCTTTTTTCATTCAGAATTAAACACCCATTTTTGTAGTTGCATAACTAAACAAAACTTAACATATTATGCTGCAGGGCCCGCCACTAGACTCGTGAATTCAAATGTGGCACTCAGGCACATTTAAGTTGGAAACCCCTGCACTAAGTTATTCTGGAGCAGGAATGACGGAGACTTGCAAGGCTACGAGAACTAAAAACTGAGATGAGCACTGATGGTATCTTTATGGACACACACTGATTAATGTCAAAGTAGTTTAAGATAAAATTTCCTTGTACATGTCAAAGATATCAATGTTAGATGCACACATACTAATTCATAAATGTGACAAACTTCATTTCTGAGGGCACCTCAGGTTATTTTTGAACCTAGCCCCCTTAAAATAGAAAATATGACAAGCCCCTGAAGTAATTAAAGAATGTACTATGAGAATTTTCTCTTACAAAAAAATTAATATATTTTATGTTATATTTTAATAATGGTAATAAAACATGAAAGGAAATAACCTATAAGGATGTAATTATATAGTAAAAATGTACTTAAAGTAACATGTATATAAATTACATCAAATCAAATAATTAAACCTAAACAAAGCATAATACACTATTGTACAATAGATTATGACAATATGACATGTCACACAAAAACAATTAGCTTTATATTACATTATTTTATGTTGAGTATTTATAAAGCAACGAAGTTTAGCCAAATAGATCAAAGAAATGACCTACATGCACAGTTAGTGGCATGTTAGAAACAAACACAATTGTTGTTTGTACAACAGTAAAATAAATAAATATGAATACATTAACAAAGTTTGTAAATCTAGATCAGTACAATATTGAGTGAAAATGAGTCTTTTATTAGAAACATTCCACTAAAAAGACTTGTAATATGTAGATCATTCACTTTGATTTTTGCAGTATTCATTTTTATCTTTTATCTTAACATTTCTACATTAATGAGCTAACTTTTAAAACATTAATTTATTAATCAGTATTTAATTCAAATATATTGTTTTTGCAAAGTTAATTTAAAACTTGAAATACCCAACCATTTCTTTTTAAAGAAGTTTTTAAATGGATTAAATTTAAAAATGATTTAATTACACCCCAACACAATGTTTACTCTGGTCAAATACAAGGAATTTAAGGTGAATGTAGTGTGACGCTGGAAAAAAAGTATATTTTACTAAAAATATTTAACCAAATGGTGTTTAAAGAACTAGAATGAGAAAACTTATCACAATTGAAAAGTAAGGTTTTCAAAATATAACAATTATTGTGGATGTAAAATTTTATAATAAAATATATAATTATGTATTAGATTTATCTCAGTTAATTTTTGGTGCTATGCGTCTTATTGCCACTTTGGCTATTCATATTTGGTGGGATTATAAGACATATAATACAGTAGAGTCTCAGAAACTCTACATAATGTGGACTGAGATGGTGTAGAGTTATTGAAATGTCGAGTTTTACAAATCAACTTGCATAAGATGCATGTTGACTAAACAAGGATGAATCACAGAATATTGTAGGTACATTAATGTAATATACATACAGTACAATATATTATGTGTTAATATAATGGTGTGTATACGTGTAATATACAGAAATGCAGTAAATTATTGTATACATAATATTGTATTCATTTGAATAACTTACTGAATTGGAAAACTAACACATCACTTTTAAAAAGAGCACAACTTTTCAACTCAGGTTACATAAACAAATTGAGAGGTTATAGAGTTGAATGACTGTGGATTGTGATGACTGGCGCCAACAACTGTGTTTACGTTCGTGTTTCAAATTACACGAAACTTCAAGTTATCGAGTGTCGAGTTTCCGAGACTACTGTACCACTAGTCTTTAACGATGAACTAAGAATTTGAGTGAACATAACTAAGAATATTACAAACTTATTAACAAGCTCCCTATATTCCATTTTACATGAACACATTTTTCTCCACCAATCTGAAAACAGCAGGGTTATGATTTTTTTGCATAAAAAGTAATCTAGTTAATCTTTGAAAATGGTTAGTCATTCTGTATGTGATGTTATACACAGGTTTTGAAATTACTGATTGTTTACAATAGACTAAGCTATAAAATATGTTTGAACAAAATAATATGTTCAATTAGTAACTCACTTGGGATAATATAATTTTAAAGTACCTACACTGTATAAATGCTAAGCCTTAGAAATAATACTTTATCAAAAAAGCAAATGAGATAGCAAAAGTTCTTACCTTTTAGCTTTAAGTAAAGAAAGCAACAAATCAAATCTGCAGCTAGCTTGCCAATAATTTGATGCACGGTCTTCCCTCCCCATTCTACCTCTTTCTATTCCTTCCACAAAGTTTTGTTTTTCTAATCTGTTAACTTATACAGTAATATTGCCGGTTTAATCAGATAACATACAGATCTTTAATCAAACCACAAAAAAAACAATAAAAACTAATTGTGTTGGGTTTTTTCAACCCTGGAAAAGAGGTCGCACATTCTTTTCCAAACAGAGACTTTGCAGCATAAACTGGCAACCATAGATTATTGATAAAACCTTTTTGTTATGTATATTTTTTTTATTATTTATAACTGCATTAAATAGTTTAATCAAAATAAATTAGAGTAATATCTAGTAGTATCTGAACAACTTTATCATTTAACTCCAGCAAGGTTATTCAAAACTAGATACATCTTGAGACTCTTATTGTTGATCATAAAAAGATACAGCTTGGAACGAAAATAACCACCAAAATCAAATAGTCGCATTTTATTTTCAAATGTGTTTAAATGCCTTTTGTTGGTAACAACTGTTATTTTATTGTGAGAATAGTTTTGTGAGCATTAGGGGTCTGTGAGCTTGGGTTTTTTCATTGGAGTCGAGTTCGAATATATTCATAATTTTAAAATGTTAATAGTATATATTTATTGTATTTATTTATTGAATTTATTAGAGAATATCATCTTTATTTTAAAATTTCAGATTTTAAAAAATTACTAAAACACATGTTCTGAATGACATTCATTTTTATAAATATAAATAATTTAAGAAAAAAGTTAATAAATGGAAATATCGGTTTTTAAATTAGAAATAACACTTTAAAAGGAATTAAACATAAGAAAGAACAACACTAAAAAAATATATAGGTCCTTGTATAAAAATAATTAAGATGGTTTCAACACTTATGTCTTTAAGGGCATTAAAATTACACTGACAATTATAAAAAAAGTAATAAAATGAATAATTGCACGATGGCTTGGAAATGTAAAATAAGATAGTGTAGAAACACTGCATAATAATGTCAAGTAAGTGATAGTGAAGGAAATCTACTTTAATAAGTTAAGCCTGGATAGAGAAACACTTCTTTCTTCATTTCTTCAAACACTTTTACACTTACCACTTCTTCAAAACTTACACAGTAGCACATGGTTTTGAATTTTCAGAAATATTACCTTTTCATTAATTCATTCATTTCAATCATTCATACGAAAAATAAATATTTCCTAAAATTCAAAACTATGTGCAACTGTGGAAGTTTGAAAAAGTGGGAAATGTAAAGTAAGAAGAAATAGAAAAGTGTGTGTTTATATCTATACCTAACCTAGCTTTCCTTTCAGGTTGGCTTCCTTCGCTATCACTTTACATTATTGTAGTGTGTTTGTACACTGTTTTGATAAAAAGTTAATAAAATTGACATTCTAATAAGCTAATATTTCCCCAAAATATGCTTCAATAAGTAAATTTACCCTATAAGAAAACATAAGCATCATAAACAGTTAAATATTTGAAGTTTTTCGTATTTTGTTTATTATTCCTTAGTGTAATTGTGCATGATCACACCTTCTGTTCCATTTCCATTCCTCTATGCGCAGTTTCACATACGCTTTGTCCGGGCTCTCGTTAGACATTATATTATTGATAAATTTACTTCAATTTTTAATACTTATAAAAGTTGATGCTCATTTTTTTAACTTATAAATAATGTGACTAATATAATATTTTTAGCAAACAATATGAAATAATAAAGGCTTTTTAATATAAACGTGGTAAATTTGGTAAAATATGTATTGCAATAAATAAGATACACATCGACTTTAGACAGGTTATCCAACATAATTCTATAACTTAATAGTAACTAAACATATTGATTAATATGAGTTTTAAATATCGTAAGTTTGAAAACATTTAATATAATAATATATTCTTGATATTACATTTTTAATTTAACATAAATTATTATTTTGGAAGCGATCAGGCAAAAATAGTAAAAATAATAATTTAATTATTTAGTTATCTACTTAGCTATTTCTATTTTCATTGGTTTGTCAAGGCAATATGAGTAAAACTTCCATCAAGTATAATTCAAAATGGACGACAATATATTGAATAAATTTACCAGTCGAAAGTTGTTTTAAAGTCCTATTACATTTATTAATGCGAAAATTGATATTAACTTTTAACAATTTGTTAAGTCACCGAATGATTTATGAGTGGAAATGCCGATACTACCTCAATTAAAAAGCCTATGCTTATTATTGCATCTTAAAAATTGATTATTAAGTACACCAAGTGAAAGCTCGAAAATGACGAGCATACAAAACTTTCGATCTTGATCTCGAGCTTAAAGGACAAGCTCGAAATCCGAGTACTTGCAGAGCCCTAGTGAGTGTGTGTGTGTGTATACATATTTTTTGTTTAGTAAGTGCTCTGATATCCTTCGTGAATTTATTAGAGAAAATCATCTTTATTTGGAAGAAAGTGTTAAGAACATGGTTATAAAACACTTGAAGGGACTTGGAAAACCTTAAGAGAATATTTCCCAGCTATGTCCAATAATAACAATTGGATTCCCAATCACCTGGAAGAGACAGCAGTTTTGGAACTCTCCACATTAAGCGTGAGTGAAAAAGAGCAGCCTCTTGAAATTTTCACTGATTTTGAAGTAAGGGAAAGCTATAAACCTTTGTCGTTAATTGGTATCTGATAAAGTTTAAAGGAAAAGTTCCAAGTGTTATGGAATAAAGCTATTGCAGCATTGTTACCATTTTATTCTACGTATTTGAGCAAGAAATCTTTTTCTTCATATGCCTATTTAAAAAATAAATACAGGAATAGCCTCAATGCTAAAAGTGACTTGAGATTATTTATCATTTGTGGTTCCTGACTTTAAAGCTCTGTACCATCCAAAGCAAGCGCATCCTTCTCACTAAGGCACAGGAAGAGGTTTAAACCAGTTTAACAAATCAAAGTGAAGCTAAGAGCTTGGTATTCTAAGAAAACTGTTTGAGATACTACACTTCCCAAGGTTTTTAAATATTTCTGAAATAACTTTGTGCATATAAGTTTATTTTGTTTGTTTTTTCATAGTAACAGATCCGTTCGCTGCCATTGGTGCTTTCATTTCAATAAGCGTGCACTTATTTACTTTGCTGTGATTGGTAGTCCTTGGCAGTCCATAATGACTAGGCCTTAGAGAGAGATATAGAAGCAGCAATTTAAAGCAGAGACAGTTTAAATAATGGCTAACTACCTTTTCTATCATGCTATTTCAAAGAAAGTAATTAAAAAAAAAACTCAATTTTCAAATTATATGCTACTTGCAAGGGAAAAAATCATTAAAAAATGAGTATTTTGTCAAAGCAACAAACAAAATCACAGTCACACTATAACCACCTTAAATCTTGAGTTTTGCAAACCAAATACCTACTAACAAAACATGATGAGCATTTGCCTTTATTTAGTTTAGGAACTAGAATAAATAATTAAAGTTGTACTTACATTTTTTTCACATCAAAGTGCCAAGTTACAGAAAGGATAGTCCCAAAAGATCTGTACACTTTATACAAATGCGAGAAACAAATATAAAGGGTTATTTTTTATGAAAACATGAAGGGAAAAATAAATACTCAATATGAGATATAAAAACCCTATATTAACATTAATTAAAGGGTTTTGGTATTACCAAATTCTGTTCACCCTTCTACAAGATCAACAAATGGTCGACTACCAAATCACACCTTCAATATTCCATTACATTAGAATACTCAATTTCTAAAACAGACATGTGTAATGTACCAATAGAAACACTCGTAGCAATTACTTATATATCAGCACATCCAAGAATGTGGTAAAGTGCTTAATAATATTACAATGTGCTATCACCACATATTCTTTGACATATCAAAGTTTGAGATATTCCATAGAAGAACTGAACTAGCAGTCACATTGTTTGGACTAGCATCACACTAACACACTCAAGACACAGCCGGCTTAAGGGAAAAGGAAAGTTTTGGGCGCGAGTTGTTCTTGCCAAGGATTTTCTTTTGTTCCTCCTTAACTCTTTTCTCTTGTTCTTTTTTTAGCCGTTGCCTTTCCTCCTCCATTTTACGCTGTTCTTCCACCATTGCTAAACGTTCTTCCGCCTGGACAAATATAGAGAAAAAAAACATGAGTAATACTTTCAAAACTTTAGAAAATTATGAAAAACACTATGAATTCAGATGAATCAATGGTTATTTAAGACTAAGTTTACGATGGATATGCAAAAATGTCGGCTACATAAAGCAATCAGAAACACATACAGACTCATTGTCAGCTTTTTTAAAAAAAAAAAATTGTATTTATCATCATGATTATTAACAATTTAATTCAAGCGATGAGATGAGGCAGGTAGTGCACCTGCTTTAGAATCGAGAAGGTACTGGGAAAATTACCCCTTGGTGCCCCTGGCTGATATTCAAACCACAACCTTCATTTCCCCATTAATTCAGTCTCCTGCAAGCTACACTTAAAAAGTTTATATCATTTGTTTATCCAAAGTTTGAATTTACCCACATGATACTATAGAATAATATCAACAACCTTATTTCCATTCCCATTAAAAGATCAATAAGTGTATTCATTATTTTATCTTAACACTTTGAGATAGCTTCAGGAGAAAAGCATCACTACACCCACCAGTTTTTTCTGGGCTTCCTCAATTTTCCGATTGTTTTCCGCCATTATCGCCTCCAGCTCTTCTCGCTTCTTCCGCTCTTCTTCCTATAAAAACAAGTTTATTATGTGAACAAAAGGTGTTTATCCTGCTGAAAAATAAACACATGCATTTCTTTATGCAGACCTGTGGATTCAGGCTAAACATTTGGTACACACACTAAAAACACAAATACAAACAAATCAAGATAAATGGAAAAGTGTGAGTGATCAAATATATGCCGCCCGTGTTTTCTTAAACTCTCTCCATGCTTCTAACATAGTTAATTGCATGGGAAAAATTTAACAAAACGAAATGATGTGTTGTTCAATGGAAACATATACCTGCAAAATTATATTATAAATTATTTAGATAAGGATTTGATTTGTCAAATGAATGCAAATAAATGTGTTGACGGCTTTTTTAAATGCAAGCATCGTTGAAAATTTGTTAATAACTGAATATAAAGAAAGTATTATAGACTATTATTTCAATTTACTGTTTGTTCATATTTGAATATGTGTTAAGTATGGGGGGGATGGGGAGAGTAATAGCCAAACCCTCATTATGAATGTTTCAAAAGTCATTGTGTACCAGGAAATACTATATTGAGGCCACTAGTTTGTTGTATTTTAATGTAATGTATCATTATGTTTATAATAAAGTTTAACTATACTTAGAATATACAAATATTATTATGTCGCTAAAAGGTCAGTTAATGCAAAATAAAGGAGGACTAAATTTCAGAAATATCATGAATCATTACACATAGTGTTGTTAAGTCAGTGTGAGCTACTTTTTTTTAATTGGTGGTATAATTTGGTAAGTGAACAACGTTATTTTGTAAAGTCACCAAAAAACTTTTCATCGGAAATTTTAACCAACATATATATTGTTTGCTTCTCTGATTATTTTATAATAATCATATAATATTTCTCAAATAGTATTTGAAAATTAAAACTACCAATGGTTTTATTTTGGTTCTAGGTATTATTTTCCTAATATTAAGAAAATCCATCTGAAAGTTAAATATTATTAAACAAAAAGAGGTGAAGTGAAATTGCTTGAAATTTGTTGGCCCTTACCCACACACTATGTTCCAATTATACTGCTTCCTAATGTAAAAGATTCAACAAAACAAGAAGGCCACTAGTACACTGCTGAGATTGAAACAAGAATCCTTTATATACTTCGAACTATGTTAAAAATAAATGAACTAAAAGAACAATGTAAAAAGTATTAAATTTGACAAAAGATTTTTATTTATTTTACAAATGTCTTCTATTTTATCAAGGGATTAAAATAATGTCAAACGTGTAAAGGTACTAATGCAGTTTTTAAAAGGATATAATTTTGTTAGATATGCACAGTGACTTTTGGAACAAGTAATGTGACAAAAGTGAAACTTAAGAGCCATGGTACAGTAATACAAATGTGGCATCGGAAGATCAGCTACCTGTGTCTTGAAATGTCAATCTGTAACCAGGAGGTGCCCATCTAGTTTTGAAAATACTTTAAAATATAATAATTTTAAGGAAAATCTAACTTTACTAATCAGAGAGGAGTAAGATGCTTTAAAAAGCAAAAACCTTTCAAAAGAAACAAATGATTATTACTGGTATAACTTATTGTGCACCAGTAAGAAAAGTCGTCTAAAAGTCTATTGGTTTAAGACATGAAAAGAGGTGTGTATAATAAAATGTTATATTTCTTCTGGATATATTAACTTTACAGTACAATATAAAAATTCTTATAAAAAAGTTAACCAGATTAAAGGAATCTTTGAAAGGCTACCTCCTGCAAACGTGAATAATGAAGTATTAAAAAGCTAGGTCATGATGGCGTACCAAAACAACGGCACAAAAAAAAGCTACGTGAACAGACACTTTGCATTGCTGCCACTTTATCCCCGCATGTCGTCTCACATAAATTATCCTGATTTGCAAAATATCCTAGCAAAAGACATACAAAAGTACAAGAAGTTTTTTCTTTTATTTTTCCAGCACTTACCAAAATCGAAGACAATCACACACAACACTGTGCCAAAATACATGCCAACTAGACGAGATAGAAGTGGCAACCCTGCAAATAACTGTCAGTTAAAACAAAGTATGAAGAAACTGACATAGAAAGAATAAAAAAATGATGGATAATACCTTATCAATGCGGAGCCCTGCGAAAACGTCTTCAGCAGCAACTGTAAACTCAGCCTCAAATGCATTCTTTAGTACTGTACTAACGATGGTTTCTTCAGTCTACACATGATGAACCTTAATTTGAAAGACCTGAAAGTCTCTTAGCACTTTTCTCCTTTTCTCAGAAAAAAGGGCACTTTTATGAACCCTTAGAGGGAGAAGTGTTTAGCTAAATGTCTTGTAACTTTGATGCCAAGGCACAGGTGAAATGGCAAGAATATGTCACATTGGTAAATAAGTTTATACTATTGAGGTTCAGTTTGGAGGAATTCATATATTAATAACACAAGTTATTAACAGTTATGGGCTGAAAAAATGAGTTATGAATTATGGTTAACATTCATGCACTGAATAAGATTAAAAAAATTAAATACTTATTTATCACAATTATAAAAATAATTGTTAAATATAAAGAGTGTGGGGAGAGAATTTATGCGTAAACTTTTGCACATAAGTCTCCGCCAACTGATTATTTAATCTTTAATTTAAAGTTTAAGTAATTCTGATGGCTAATTTTAAATTAACAACTTGTAATATAATGATACTAGTCTATAAAAATTAATAATGTATGGGTGTTGCCACCTTTGATATAAATTCCCTGGTTTTGTAGATATTTCAACATTTGTGTACATGTGTTTGATTATTAATATGGAAGAACAGAATCCAATAAACATAAATAAATATATTCAATATTTTAAAAATCATTAGTAAACAATGTTATATAAAAGGATTAAAAATAATTTAGAATAGATGCATTAACAGCCAAAACAGTAAAAATGTTTAAATATACAGTAATCGTATTGAGGATATTACTAATTAGTTTAAGACATTTTTTGGATGTAAAAACCATATTTAATTTATTTTAGAGCTTTAACACGGACAGGTTGGGGAGTGGATTATATTTTTCTATAACGAAATAACCAGAAATGTAGTCAAGTTTAAAACAAGTCTGATTTAATATTTAAATGTATAAAAAATATGAGTAAGGTTATACTAAGAATAAAATTTACATAGTAAAATGATCATACATAACATTGAACATACAACTGTTTTTTTCTTTAGTTTAAAATGAGGGCATCTTCATTATGTTTGACCTAGCAAAGAAAATTATAATATTATTCTATATTAACTTTATACAAAATTTAGACTGGTCGCAAAATTTCTTTTCTTTAAGATGGGAGTGTAAGTGGCACAAGAAAAGGACCGTGTTTTTGCAGTTTTATAGCAAAACATTTTGTTGAACCAAATTAATCAAATATTGCTCCAGTAGAAACACAATAGTTTGATTTTCTTCCCATGGTGATATAAACAGTTCGTGAATATGTCAAGGGTGTAATGGAATTTTTACCTTAATTTAATCAAATGCTAATATGCTCGTGACAGATATTTAACAACTGTTGATATCACCCTGTGAATAAAATTAAACTCAATGTTTGTAATGGAGCAATATCATTCTGGTTAAAATAAAGTTTTGCTTTAATAATGGTAAAAACATCGCCCTTAGCTTACATTCCCTAAACACTCACTTGAATGACAGAATATGTCTTGTATGTGAGATAACAAAGTAATATAAATCAAAATAAACGCAGTATGTGTATGCATAATTAAAAAGTAGGATGGTAGGGAACGCATGTTGGGGTCTGTATTTTTACAGTTTAAGTAAAAAAAATTATCCCCCAAAAATAAATACTGATTCGTTGGATAAGTTACATTTAGCTTAATTTTCTACAAGTACTAATCTCAACAGTTCTTTAATACCTGCCATATGAGCATAGTAGCAGTAGACCAAAAATGTTTTAAAGTTTTGGTCCAATTATATGATGCTCATGACAAATATTCAGAAACTATTGAGACTATACCATGTATAAAATTAAACTAGATGTATCTAATGAAGAAATATTTTTTTTATTTATTTGACCAATTAATTTTTCCCCCTTAAAAACGGAAAAAAAACCACTTTAAGCTCATATTCCTTTCCATCACATCTTTAAAATAAATATTTTGTTTGATGAACACAAAACAAATAAGGTTTAGCAGACTAGTTCTTAAATTTAGAGAATAAAGAATATTTCTACCACAATGGTTTAGTAATATTGGTTTTTATTTTCATTTTGCCTTAATAATAAAAGTGCTATCCAACAGTCGAGACCTCTGACAGAATAACACTGAGATTATAATAAACTAAATATATGAGAGCATATAAATAGATCTAAAAAATATGTTTCTAAATATTCTAAAATAAAAAAATTAAGCCAAGATGCAAGTAAAAATGTCATAGTAAATTGGAGAAAGTGGCGAGTTTAATTGTGTGGTCGTCCATATAGAAGGGATAAAAGAAAGAGAAACTTAACAGCGATACCTGTTTAATAAAAAAATATTCATGTGAATTTCACAATTTCAGTGCTTCATGTCTGGAATTTAGAGCAAATAATTGTATTTAACCTTAATTTTTTTATGCTTGATGCTGGTGGTAATATGATAAATAATAAATAAAGAGCTCATAGAGATGTCAGGTGTTTAAATTAAATAAGACAGTGTAGAAACCACTGGCGCAGCCAGGGGAGAGGAGGGTGTTTCAGGGTTGAAACCACCCTTGAGGTAGATGGGTAGAGAGATCGGGGGGAGGGTTCAACCCTGAAACCCACTACCCACCTATCTCTTTCTTGTCCCTTAGCATGTTGAAATCACACAAGAGGAATTCTACAAATGAAAGCAAACTTGATAGGTTTAATTTACATATATTTCCAGAGGTTATCAGTTACGGACCCATGTGGAAAAATGCCAGATCTGGCCCAGATTTGACCAGATATGATTTTTCCCTATGGGGAGGATGAAGTTCTCAATGAACTTTCTATGAAGCCAAGGAAAATTAACATAAGCCTAAAGTGAATTAGTTCAAAAGTGATTTAGTGAGTTAAGAATTAGTGCAAGTTGCTTATTTGAATTTTCAAATTTTAGCTCATAAAATAATTTTATATATCAAATTTCCAAAATACAATTTATTAAAACTTGTATGTTTGTATATTGTTCATAAAAACTTAGTCATAATAATTACAGAATTATGACCATTTTTATAAATTTTCAATTACTTTGTGTATAATTGTATTTCTTTTGATGCATTTGTGTATTGCAGTACTTGAATTTTTAAATTATCTCACAGGAGAAATCAATGGACCCTGATTAGTTGGTCAGTGAAACTACCACCTCGCTTC
>CABFOW010007782.1:4480-21849 GCA_902141385.1 Timema californicum | reverse complement strand
ACCAAAGAAGCCATGGGGCTACTGTACCACTGTGATATTGAGGTTACCCTTCGCACTAAGCTGGCGGGTAGACTAATGTTATTGATTCTGGTCGACGTGTAATTCACCGGTATTGGTGGGTTGGTGTCTGTTCCACAGGAGACTCGGCGGCCCCGTCCAGCCGATGTGGCGGTCTCTCCTGTCTGGCTCCAGCTCACAGGACGGGGACCTTAGGCCCGAACAGAAACGAAGAGAATACACAGGTTCTGGAGGTGTCTCCTCCCACGGTTGGAAAGACTGAGCGGATAGTCGCGCGGATAACTGGGGCCTTGCGGATAGCCGCAATAAAATCTACAGGGTAGATGGAAATAGGACGCAAGCGTGAGACGCGGATAGAATTAAAAACAACTAATACATAGAAAAGAATTGAATAAGCAGCTAACAACCAATCCATGGTTTTTTCACAAATAATATTTATTTCCCCCGAAATTGTGTGCGGATTAAATACAAAATAAATTAGAAATAAACCTCATCACGTTTATTTATGTTCATCAAACAATAAATATCTTGTTTGATAATTTTCTCTAATTTTATGGATTACATTTACATTATTCTGTAATAAACTAACCGGCGTTGTGTTTTATTACTGTTATAGTAATAATAAAAATAATGGAGTGTCTAATCTACATCTATCTGTAGCACAGTGTGTGGAATATTAGCCAGTACTAATGTTCCGTTGTCCAGGGGACTCCCGGACATCCTTTCCGTGGAGGCTTTTTCCATGTCCCGATGAGATTATGGTGATAGTGATAGTATGTGGGGGATAGTGAGTATGGTGATAATAGTGATAGTGAGTATGAGGGTGTGGAACCAGTGTAAACATTCAAGCCTAACTTAAGACTAACCAACCAAACTCTGGTGATCGTTGGGATAGTGCCCCCCTTTCGGGAACTATACACCCAAGGTACCAGACCGGAATTGAACCCGGTAGCCACTATACAACGAGGCCGGTTTACTTATGACTGTTATGAAAGAAGACAATACCCGCTTGCGAATATCGGTAAAAATTTTAAAGGAAAGGATGTGGATTGAGTGAGACTTTGCGGATGCTGGATGGATGGATGGATGCCATGAAGCCCCATTAAAATAATGTTTTCCCAGCCAAGACTTATCAAGAGAACATGTGGACAGGAGGTATACCATGAATTTGGTAGGAAGACCGTTCTGGGCTTTCATCCTATCTGACTATTACTATAATGTATAATTCTGGTATGAAATAAGGCCTTATAAAACGGGTTTTTTGCTTTGTTAGAATAGATTCTAAATAAAATGGGCTTAACGTTCAAGAAGTAATTAAATTAATGTTTGGTAGAGTGTTAAATGGATCGGTTTGAAAATATTAGATATTGTGTTCTTCCTAACCTCTCAGTGACGACTCGAATAATAATAATAATAATAAATTATTTTTATAAGATATGACACGTTTGTCCATCAGAATGGTTGAGTATTTAGGAAGGTCAGTTAGAATACTGATTCTGGAGACCACAGTTTGATCACAGGTAGGGCTAAAATAATTGTTTATTTATAAATGGACGCGTCTTGTTCCCCTGATATTAAACATTTTGACACAAGGTATAGGATTATGTAAGGGTTGCTGTCTTAGGTTAAGCTAGCTTGTAAGTCGTTTGCTTAGTATATTATTATTATTAGCACCGCGTCTTACTACCCGTTCGGGTTATACGCACTTACGCTAACGTGTAATGGTAGGGTGATTGTGAGATGAAATGGAGGACCTACAGTTTAACGTGGAATCCGAACCACGGTGGAGGCCTGGCATTCCCCACATTCACAAGATGTCTTGTCAGAGGTGAAGGAAGGGTTTGGTAATCAGATAAATTTATGCCGGTGGTTAGTATAAATCAATAAAATATAGTATAAATGTTTATAAGAAATGAGGTCAAGATATATTTTGAGATTAAATGCCTTATTCAGTTGAGGTTGATACTAGATCCAGAAAAAAAACAAAAACATTTTATCAGACTTTTAACGTTTTGATCAGAAAAATAAAAGTTGAAGGTTCAAATAAATCATTTACTATTATTTACATGGGTCGGACGAATTTATTCGTTTCCTGTTGTTTTATTATGTTGTAAATAAACTTAGTAGGAGGGCGTGATGTATAAAGAGCATTAGTAAACTTCCTCCAATAAATCATCAACAGAGTTCACTCGATGTGTAAATAATGTCTGGAGGGTATAGTTCACCTGTTGACCTTGACCCAGGTCAAGATTGTCTAGGCGTTGGGGATTGGTTATCGATCGGCCACCTGTTAGGTGCGGGTGGTCTTATGACTACCGGATAAATATTGCTATCGGTAGGAGGTTAAAGTTAGCGACCAGATAAAGGTTATCTGACACTTTAATATTTTACGTGTATTTATGATCTGAACCTATTTACCGGATAGCTATCCGAAGGATAAATTTATTTTTATGCAGAAACTGCAAGGTTGGTACTGTTTTTATTGGTACGCGCATGAGTATAGTCCTAACGCTACCGATACTACCTGGCAAATGACTACAACGCTCAGCATTTGTTAAATAATGGCGGCTAAACAGAGGACGTCACGTGGTCGCAGAAGCTAAGATGTCTCGCGAATACTAATTTTGGTGTCTGCCAAAATCTGGTCAATAGTTGGTTACAACGTTTACAAAATTTTATCTATTGTACTTACATTTTGATCATTGGTTTTTATATAAATATAACTCTACAAATAGCTTGTCAGTTAATATAAAAGTGTTAATTAAATGTTCTAACTTTATATAGTTAGATCTTGGGCATGTTTCTACCAAACACGTGAAAGAGGATTTAAAAAAAAAAAAAAATTCTGATAGGCGAAATCTCATGAAAACAACACATAATATGGTAATAACCATTTTAACTGTCAGATAAAAGTTATCAGGTACTTAAACCTTCCGATAAAAATGTGATGGATAAATACATTTTATCTGGCAGATAAATACTATCTGGCAGTCATAAGACGCACTTTTAGCTTACCGACCAGATATAAATATTTATCTGCCAGAATAATATTTATACAGGAGTCATAAGACCGGTTCTTAGAGACGTCTTGTATTCGAATCTCGGTTGGACCAAATATTTAGTTATCATACGTGAATATTTAGTAAGTAAACGATGAGATACAATTTATTGTTTCAGAGTTTACTTGAAGGATGTCTTGAAGTGTCGGTCGACAGCATTAGCTGTGTATATGATTTTTAAAATAAAAAAAAGTTATATCACACATAATTGTTTTTATCTTTTATTTTACTTTCAAATTTATCCTTCACTTATATCTGCAAATAAATATATTTAGGGTTAAATAAAAAAAAGTTACTCGATTTACAATATGAATTAAAGATTATATATTTATTAACTAATGAATTTAAATTTGAAATGTTACAATATTTTTAATTCGGTCTCGACTAAAATATTTTCAAGCAAACTAGGAACTGTTCCATTTTACATTTTTTCAAGCTCGTCCTTGCTAACTTGCCTGACCGTCTCCTTGAGCCTGGGAAGGAAAGATAATACAAATATTTGTCCTTTTATTTTTTTATCTAATAAGATTTATCAAAATATATTTTTCATACTTAAAATTAATTTGTATTCAATCCTCGTCCCTTAACAGGGGGGAGTGGGGGCTTAGAGAAATTAAGGGGCGGCGGGGTCAGACACATGTTTGGGGACCCTGGTTCCATTCCAAGCCATATAACAAATGGGTTATAATTTGTGTGTGGATATTTTCACATCACCGATGTTTTACGATGAACCTAATGTGTGTGTATGGCTTGTTCAGATCAGACGAAAAAAATATTGTAAATTTTGGCTAAATTTTGACAGTTGTTTTCTGTTTAAAAAATCTAATCTCCCCGCCCAACTTATTTTAAAAATGGAACAGCTCTTGTAAATGCAAGACAACATTAATTAAAAAGTTTTGTTAAATTATTGTGTTTAAATTCTATTTCCAAATGAGTATTGGAATATATATATATATTCCTTTTTTTACTACTATTATTATTAGTACCGCGTCTTACTACCCGTTTGGGTTATACGCACTTACGCTAATGTGTAATGGTAGGGTGATTGTGNTTATACGCACTTACGCTAATGTGTAATGGTAGGGTGATTGTGAGATGAAATGGAGGACCTACAGTTTAACGTGGAATCCGAACCACGGTGGAGGCCTGGCATTCCCCACATTCACAAGATGTCTTGTCAGAGGTGAAGGAAGGGTTTGGTAATCAGATAAATCTTTGCCGGGACCGAGGATTGAACCCCGGCCGCCAGCATAGAAGTCTGACACCTTACCCCTAGACCGCCAGGTCACCCTGTAACGAACTTAAAGTTAAGAACCCGAGGTTCTTTATAAAACTGGGTTTATTTTGTTTTTAAACGATACCCTAATTTCCTCATATTCTCTCCTGGTTAATTAATCGTTCATTATATTTCACACTCCAGGTCCTGTCCTCTTGATTTGTTAGATATGTTAGATATGTTAGATAGCTCAACTTCGTACAGGATAAAAATTTCGCGTACTATCTACCGTATGATTGTGTACTTAAAACGTTACTACAAGAATCATTTCGTAATATAAAAATTATTCACACAGTCAAATTAAATATTTAAATCCCGACTTCATTATGATAATAACATATAATATGATTCTAAAAGCGTTTTAATAAAATTCTGCGGTTACTTTTCATGTATAACTAAAATCTTTGGCAGCGGTGGGATTCGAACCCACGCCTCCGAGGAGACTGGTGCCTTAAACCAGCGCCTTAGACCGCTCGGCCACGCTACCTTATTGGTGTAGTGTTAGGACAAAACTGTAATTTCCTATCATCCACGGCCTGTGCTTAACAAATGTCCAATGGATTCTATGTATCAGGGCACCATGTACTCATAAGGAGGTATACCGCGAGCGTTCAGTAATGCCGTTGCTAAGAGAAGAAGCATTATGTGAATAATCCGTGCTAGCCAAGATAACGCCTTCTTTCACAAATCTTATTTAAACATGTTTTCAAACACGATTCTCGAATTTTATTGAAGGAACTAAACGAAGGATATTAAACTAATCTTCAAATTGTTAAATTATTTACTTGAAAATAAACTTACAAACTTTATCAATAATTAATATATCAAAGCTAGACATTGATCATAAAGACACAAATTAAAATATATATTTAATGTGTATGCGAACGTGTAGCGCGTTAAATTTCCGAGCTTGATCTCGGAAAGACGTGGTTCGATTCCCGAACCGCCGGATTTTTAATACTATGGATTGACTTTTTTTAGGGTAAAACTGTTACATTTTAATGTTGAAGAGGTGCATTTTGATGTTTAACTGGTGTATTTTAATGTTGAACTGGTGAATCTAGGGGTAAGGTGTCAGACTTCTGTGCTGGCGGCCGGGGTTCAATCCTCGGTCCCGGCACATATTTATCTGATTACCAAACCCTTCCTCCACCTCTGACAAGACATCTTGTGAATGTGGGGAATGCCAGGCCTCNATCCTCGGTCCCGGCAAAGATTTATCTGATTACCAAACCCTTCCTTCACCTCTGACAAGACATCTTGTGAATGTGGGGAATGCCAGGCCTCCACCGTGGTTCGGATTCCACGTTAAACTGTAGGTCCTCCATTTCATCTCACAATCACCCTACCATTACACATTAGCGTAAGTGCGTATAACCCGAACGAGTAGTAAGACGCGGTGCTAATAGTAGTAATAATATTAATGCATTTTAGTGAATAACTAGTGCTGAAGTTAGAGGATGTGTATCAGTATTCGCGTGGAGGGAGAGGTGACAACCAATTTAGAAAGAAAAAATATACTCAGTGCACCTGACGGTAAATAAAGACCCGTTTAAATCACCTGCAAACCAGACAAGACGATACTGATGCCTTTATCCGTGTGCTCACCAGTAAGGTCATTACATTCCAAATACAGATTATAGCCCATGAATACAACAAACAAACATAATCCTCGATGCTATATAATATGGAAGATGTTAATAGCAATAACGGAAAATGTAAAGCCTGGCTAGATCTCAAAGGGGTAGCGCATTTGGTATAAGAGTTCGATCCCAGCCAACGTTAATAACCTTTTTACATAGTGTAGTATCTCACCTCTTCTCAGTGAAAGTGTTGATGCATTTTCAAAAAAATCACCCTTCTCGTTTATTCGAACTATAAAGTGTTGTTGATTACTTAACTCTAGCGTTTAGCAATTTTATAGTCAACCCAACAATTGAAGCTACACGCATCGTTTGTATCGTGATCTAGCGCGTCATCTCACACGTTGGACTAGATTTCGATGAGGAGGGGGATTAGAGCTCTTGTCTCGGTCGGATGTACTGATGGTGTTTAAAAAAAAATGTTTACCACGCTCACTACATACAAATTCTGGTATATTTCCTGCAAAATTTCTATCTTTCTCATATCTATCTAATCAACGTAATTATTTAATGCTTATAACATAAACAGGTATTATTATTATTATTATTAGCACCGCGTCTTACTACCCGTTCGGGTTATACGCACTTACGCTAATGTGCAATGGTAGGGTGATTGTGAGATGAAATGGAGGACCTACAGTTTAACGTGGAATCCGAACCACGGTGGAGACCTGGCATTCCTCACATTCGCAAGATATCTTGTCAGAGGTGAAGAAAGGGTTTGGTATTCAGATAAATCTTTGCCGGGACCGAGGATTGAACCCCGGACGCCAGCATAGAAGTCTGACACCTTACCCCTAGACCATCAAGTCACCATAAACAGGTATTAAGACACGGTGAAAATGTTAATGTTATAACTTGTTTTCTGTGTGGTTGGTATTGTTGTCTAACAAGCACCTACTTAGACTAGAATCGAACCCGGGTGCACTCAATATCTCCCGACACTGGCTGTCTCACTCCGACCACTGGGTCAGTTCATACGGTTAGAGAATGTTATATTTCATAATAGTTGCGCGGTAGTTGGGAGAAAAGGACCTCGGGCTAAACTCTAGAAATTAAAAGTGGTTTATAGAACCATAGGTTTGCAAAGGGTGGAGAGGGGGAATGAGGTGGCCACCGCTCGAGTTGTCAATTATAGGGGAATGAGGTCGATTCAGCGGACCACGTAGAGCGTGTTTCGATAGTCAGGTCCACTTAGATACATACACAAGGTTGTCTTTACTGCTCTCAACGTCTTTCTAGCGGTCCAGGCATAATAACATATCACTGCATCACTAAACGCTCGCAGTATACCTCCTTGTATTAATTGGTGCCCCGATACACAGAACATCTTACCAGCCATTAGGCCATATTTAAATAGCAACTGCATCACTAAACGCTTGCAGTATACCTCCTTATAGTAATTGGTGACCTGATACACAGAACATATTACCAGCCATCAGGCCATATTTAAATAGCAACTGCATCACTAAACGCTTGCAGTATACCTCCTTATAGTAATTGGTGACCTGATACACAGAACATATTACCAGCCATCAGGACATATTTAAATAGCAACTGCATCACTGAACGCTCCCGTACGTAGTATACCTCCTTAAAGTACATGGTGCCCTAATATACATACCGTTTTAACAGTTCTCAATGTCTTTCCATATTTACTTACATAGCACCTGCAACACTGTACGCTCGTATTATACCTCTTTATAGTACATGGTCCCCTAATGCACAGAACTTCTTTCCAGCTATACTAGCATATTTTCTACATATAAACTGCAGCACTGAACACTCTCAGTTTATTTATACCTCCTTGTATGATACATAGTAACCTGGTACACAGGCTATCTCTCCTACCTACTATCCAGGCATATTTAAATAGCAACTGCAGCACTGAACATTCGTAGCAGTATATACAGTAGCCCCATGACTTATTTGGTGCTGACTGACAGCTCACAGCTGAAAGCTGACGGCTTTGAGAAGCTACTAGGCCAAATTATGTATCCATATGCCGAACCATATGATCTGAAAAAACATGTGTTTAGCAGCTATCACTTCTGACAGTCAAAGTTTTAGGTATATACCTAAATATTGACTGTCAGAAGTCAGCTGTCAGTCAGCACCAAAGAGGCCATGGGGCTTCTGTACCTTTTTGAAGTACGTGGTATCCTGATACACATAATCTTTGAATGTCTGCAACGCGGAGGCCATGCGTGGATGATAAGAAATAAGGTTTTGCTTAATAATATGTGGTAGTGTGGCCGAGCGGTCCAAGACCCTGGCTTAAGGCATAAGTTTTTTTGGAGGCATGGGTTTGAATCCCACTTCTGCCAATACTTTACTAATACAGTAGAACTCGGACAATTCGAACGTTTATAATTCGAATTTGTGTTTAATTCGAATGTTTATAATTCGAATTTGTGTCTAATTCGAACACTTCCCTTGAAACTTCTATTATAACAGTGTTTTAAAAAATGTGCATGTAGTTCAAAGTTATTTTATTTAATTCTAAGTAAAATTGCCTCGAAGATGACGGAAAACAGACTGAAATCTTGCGTAGGAACCTAGCAGTTTGTGAATGAGGCCATGGACCAATATCGAAGAGTAAAGAAGGTCTATTGAGGGACAACATAATGTAAGCCAAGTTTACTCCAACTCAAGAGTAATAACACCAGAAACAATAAAACATTTCTAGTTCTTTTTTTTAAATTGTAAATACCAGTCTTCTTTATTGTACATATTTCTATGGCAAAATTAAGAATAAAATGATGCATATACACACTACTGTATTTTATTTCACTGAATTAATGTTTGAAGATATTTTCCTTGCACAAATAAACACTTACCTAATTCCAATATTTGTATAGTTCGAATTTTTCAAGTGATCTCTTCATCTTAGAATTAGCTAGGTTCGACTGTATGTTAGTTTTAGCCGTACTTAGCACAATAGGGAGAAGGTAGCTAAAATCATTTTGGGATAAATATACTTTTATTTTCTTGGAGCTATACTGTGAATCAATTTAGTAACAAAATTACCCCGGACTAGGATACGAACCACTGCTTCACTTTCAATGTAAAAAGAAAAACTATTTAAGACTGGATATGGGTAATCTTAAATCTATTTATAATATTTCTATTTACCCTACTCTTAAAAAAAAGGCCTGTAAAAATATTATTTTTAGTTCGTTTGGATTTAATGTGTTATCCATTGACCTTTCTATAGTAATGGAAATTAAAATAATAGGGATTTAAGTTTGTAACTAATTCCAGACAAATTTAAATATAATTATTTAAAAGTTCAAGGAAATAATCTGCTTATGCAATAATTACACACATACTGTTTTGGTGAAACCTATAAACTAGTAAGATAATAAGATAATAATTCACTTATTGAAATCTGGGAAAGAACTCGTGATAAAAAAATTACTTTTACTTGAAAGATAATCGCTTAGAATACAGCGAGCTGCACGCTTGGATACTTATTAATTATTATTTTTATTATTATTATTATCATCATCACCGCGTCTTACTATACCGTTCGGGTTATACGCACTTACGCTATTGTGTAATGGTAGGGTGATTGTGAGATGAAATGGAGGACCTACAGTTTAACGTGGGATCCGAACCACGGTGGAGGCCTGGCATTCCCCACATTCACAAGATGTCTTGTCAGAGGTGAAGGAGTCAGAGGTGAAGGAAGGGTTTGGTAATCAGATAAATCTTTGCCGGGACCGAGGATTGAACCCCGGCCGCCAGCATAGAAGTCTGACACCTTACCCCTAGACCGCCAGGTCACCGATACTTATTAATGAACTTATGCAATATGGAACTACATTGGAACTATCACAATAGGACTGAGGTGGGGGTTGTAAGGGCTACTTAACGGGTAGGGGAAGTATTTTTAGCATCTGTCTTAAATGGTTTTAGTGATAAGGAAGGTTATATTTAGAAAGACTGTAATGGCATTTGTGTGGAGGAAGAATTGAAAACTATTTTGGAAAAAAATATAATATACCCTCAGGACACCCAACCGAGATTTGAACCTTGATCTTCCCGTCATCTGCAGTCTAGTCTACGGTGAGAGTAGCGCGTTAAGCCACGCGGCCACCGAGGTAGTTAAATGCGAGGTTAAGCTAAATGTATTCAGTGTTACCACCTTTGTGGTCTAGTGGTCAGAGTTCCTGGATACAGATACAGATACAGAGGTCCTGGGTTCGATCACCGGTGCTTCCAGAAGTCACTGTGAATCAAATGGGTCAGGAAAAGGTCGAACTAAGACTCGTGAGGACAAACGATGAGCTACTTGAATTGAGAAGTAGCGGCTCTGGTCTATAAAACTGAGATTAACGCCCGAAGTGTTCACTGTCCTGATCACACGATGCCCCATACGCACAGAAGTTGGCACTATATTCGCCAACAGATGGCGTTCGTTTGATTGTGGTGGTGGCATTGTTTTTTTTGTCTATAGAAAAATTATTTCTTGGACAAAATAAATAAAATATGAGCTATTTGGGTACTTAAATAGAGAAATTTTCTATGAATTAATTTTATAGAGCAATATTTTAGAAATTTTATCCCAAAATGTCGACCTCTGTGGTCTTGGCGTAAAGTGCTCGCCTCAGGACCCGAGCGTTCAAACCCATCCGGGATTGACACATTTTTTGGGGAAATAAGAAACTGTAGCACAACTTCCTTCGGAGGGGAAGTCGAGCCGTCGGTCCTATGTAGATTATGGCTTCTCATGTGCTGATATAATTAGTCGAGTCAAGAATGCACGTTAATTACCTCAAATAAATGACCCAAAATAAGGTATATTATTATTATTATTATTATTATTATTAGCACCGCGTCTTACTACCCGTTCGGATTATACGCNAACGTGGAATCCGAACCACGGTGGAGGCCTGGCATTCCCCACATTCACAAGATGTCTTGTCAGAGGTGAAGGAAGGGTTTGGTAATCAGATAAATCTGTGCCGGGACCGAGGATTGATCCCCGGCCACCAGCACAGAAGTCTGACACCTTACCCCTAGACCGCCAGGTCACCCTTTACCGTAAATAAATGTGTCTGTATTTTGTAAAAAAAAAGATCCTTCCTACGACAGTTGGACTATATCTGTGGACCAGTGGTATCCAAGACTCTCAACGTGTGTGATTACTTCACGTGGGCCCCCCTTGTGTTAACAAATGTCGAGCCGTGCGCGCGGTACTTTTAACAAGAGAAAGTGACCCGACAGGTCTATACAGAGCCCCCCCTCGCCCCCTGAGCCCCCGAGAAGGGAAGGGGGGGGGGCTAGAGTATGTTTCAGTTTGTTCTCGTACTTAGATTAGAACGATTCACACCATATCATGAACCACACGATGCTGCATCTCGCTGGGGTGTTCTTGGTCGTGGCTGTACTTCATAGCAGTGTCGCCACTGACGTACAGGTATGTACAAAAATTTGTTTGCATCATTACTTACGTCATGTAAGGTGGGTAGTATCGGGCGTGGACAGTTAGGGACAAGCTAGGAAGAACAGATCATAAAAAACAATCGTAAATGATTGCGTTCAACATTGATAATAATATAATAATATTTAGCACCGTGTCTTACTACCCGTTCGGGTTATACGCTTTAAGTACTAATTACTCTAATTGATAAGGAATTGGGAAAGTTGAATTAGAGGAAGTGAACCCGCATTTGCGTGGAGGAAGAGTGGAAATCCATTTAGGAAAAACCACCTCCAGTTCACCCGACCGAGATTCGAACCTAGATCTCCCCGTCCTCAGCAGTCGAGCACACCACGACAAGCGCGTTAGCCAACTACGCCACCGAGGCGGGTTTCAACATTGGTAACATTTAACTATGGTATTATTATTTGATACTATCAGAAACAGGTCACGTGACTTGACGTATGGATACGTGAACGTCGCTTTAATCATTTTTCTAACTGTTAGATAATAAGGCCACTTGCTTCAGTGGAAGCCCATGGTCTAAGGTGCTACTATCACAGTAGACTAGACTGCCTGAGACGGGGAATCAAGGTTCGAATCTCGGTCGGGTGTATTGAGGGTGGTTTTTCATCAATGATTTTCCACTCTCCCTTCACGCAAATGCGGGTGTACCTTATATAAATTAAACTTATTTAATCTCTAAGACATTAGTATAATTAATACATAGTCATACAACCTGAACAAGTAGTAAGACGTAGTATTAAAGAAAAATTATAAAGGCCCATCTTATGAAAATTGGATTGTATATTTGGGGATAGGTGACCTGGTGGTCTAGGGGTAAGGTGTCAGACTTCTATGCTGGGGTCCGGGGTTCAATCCTCAATCCCGGCACAAATTTATCTGATCGACAAACCCTTCCTTCACCTCTGACAAGACGTGTATTAATCACAACTTGTGAATGTGTGGAATGCCAGGCCTCCACCGTGGTTCCAGGCCTCCACCGTGGTTCGGATTCCACGTTAAACTGTAGGTCCTCCATTTCATCTCACTATCACCCTACCATTACACATGGGCGTAAGTGCGTATAGCCTGAACGGGTAGTAAGACGCGGTGCTGATAATATTAATAATAGTAATAATGTTTATTTGGGCTTTTATGAAGAGCCTAAGGATATTTCTATCCTATATGTGTGCCTGACTAACAAGACTGCATGGATCAAAAATATTAATATGTTGTCTAGACACTTTTTTTTTAATTTGAAAAAAAAATTCTCATTGTCCTCACGTTATCAAAATTGTGTTCAATTTTCTTTTTATTCTATTTTTTAAATGTCCTTAGCAAATTGATTTACTTTGATTGTAACTAAAATATGCTTTAGTTTGTACCCAGCGGCAAAATAGATAGATAACACTTAAATAAATCATTAACGATATTTAAAAGCAATTAATGTATTTAAATTGAAAGCCGCTGTCAAAGAAGCCAAACTAACTGGCGTATGGGTACATGAAAGTGGCTGAGAGCTTCAATTACATATTAAGGATACAAGGGGGGGAAAAGGAGGGAAGTTCATTTTTAACTCAAATTTAGCTAGTGCTGTCCTCTGTTAGACAGTCATGGGACCTTTCTAATTTAGTTTAGATTATGGTTAAAAGAGGTCTCTGTCATATATAAGTTAATTAAAAAGAAAGTGTTTCCTGGGGTCCATATGAGGTTTGATATATAAAAGTCACTGTCCCGGGAAACGAGTTAATTGTGACCTCCCACTTTTCCCTTGTACTCTTCATATGTGATTAAAAAATAAAGACAGCAATTTTGAGGGAATATTTTTGGGTGATTTAACTTTTTAACCTTTCCAGAAGCGTCAAGTGGGGCCCTTTCTGGTGACCCGGAAACTGCGAGAGCATGAGAAGCCCCAGGACCTCACTAAGATCCCAGGAGTCCCGGGTGTAGACTACCCCATATATCACTCCGTACCCCCCACCTCGTTCCACTGCGGGAATGTGCCCTTCGCCCCTGGGATGTACGCCAACGTGGAGACTGGCTGTCAGGTGAGGAACCAACCCCTAACCACCCTCCCCCCTTCTTAACTGATATAGGATAGGGGATGAGGTATTTATACGGCGTGCTGACTAAGGCCACATCTACGGACTCCGTATCCGTAATCCGTAGAAATTGTATTCACGTCCACACAATCCATATCCTAAATCACGTGACCGTGCCAACCAATGAGGCAGTCGGAGACTTCGTCCAATAAAACTCTTGGAAAGGAAATCATCTGGCCCGTTTCGGTGGCCGCGTGGTCTAATGCGCTACTCTCATGTTATACTCTACTGTCAAAGAGATTATAAAAAAAATGCAATTAAGAAAAAATACTCTATAGTTCTATATAAAACACTTTTTTCGGGAAGAAATAGCTCCATGTGTCGCTAAAACACATTCAAGAAATAAATTAAGAAAAAACCGAACATGGCGGTTCACCGTTCAGTATTTGAACTGCATATATTTATTATTGTACAGTAGCTTTTGCGTAATTAATTTGTTTAACCTAGTTTATTTCGATAAAGTGTTTGATTTTTTATTGGTTTTGTATTTGTTGTTTGGACTTGGGACGTTTCCCGCCCTTTTATAGGGCTTACCTCCGTTTTTTGAGAGTTGAAGAGGAGGGGTAGGGAAGGTTTTTTTTTGTTTTTGGAGAGTGTGTAGTGAAGTTCAGTGTGGTATTCAGTGCATACAGGGTGTCTGCCATAATGGGTGCACTAATTGCTAAACAAACCGTTTTCCACATGTGAGTCATGTGTTACTTGCCCTAAGGTGGCCTCTTTTTTTTAGAAACCACAATAAGAGTTCGAGCGACGCCACTTAGTTAGGCCCTTGCTCCCCATTCCTTCCTACTCTAATGCCGGGATCACGATCAACTTAACATTAACTTAACGCAACTTAATGTAACGTTCACTTAAAGCTCACTTAACTTATGTGTGATCACGATTCACTTAACTTAACGTAACAATTCGAGCCAAACATATGCATTCTCGAGTATGATCCGTGGTTTTGTACTATTTGTAAAGTGATGATCTGTGAATGTTTACAGTTTTCAATCAATATAATAAATATCTATTATCAAACTTTTTTGATAAATTTATTTCCCTATTTTAGTTTAAGTATTTTGCTTCAATGTCTGATCACTAGAACTTACGCTAAAGAGTAAACATTGGTAATAATACCAACAAATGACTTACTAAATATCCCTGTTGACGCCACTCGCATAATGACTGGCTGGTTAGATCACGTGATACTCTTCAAGCAACGTAAAGTAAAGTAAAAGACCTCCCAAGACATCTATTACGTTAAGTTAACTGCAAGTCAACGTTAAGTTGAGTGCATCGTGATCGTTTCCATTTAAACACACGAGGAGATGATTTACGTTAAGTTAAAGTTAAGTTGATCGTGATCCCGGCATAACACTGCAACCCTCAATGTAGATCTCCAATGTCAACGGACCTCAAATCGGACTAGGTAAGCTAATCCTAACACAAGTTGGTCTACTAGGTGACCTGGCGGTCTAGGGGTAAGGTGTCAAACTTCTGTGCAGGCAGCCGGGGTTCAATCCCCGGTCCCGGCACAGATTTATCTGATTACCAAACCCTTCCTTCACCTCTGACAAGACATCTTGTGAATGTGGGGAATGCCAGGCCTCCACCGTGGTTCGGATCCCACGTTAAACTGTAGGTCCTCCATTTCATCTCACAATAACCCTACCATTACACATTAGCGTAAGTGCGTATAACCCGAACGGGTAGTAAGACGCGGTGCTAATAATAATATATCGAATACAGCCCACTTTACTTGCTCTCACTGGTTATTTTATCGTTTGCTGACTGGGATGAAATTGGCTATCAAAATGACATAAAAGATACATACTAAGTAATTGTATAGTTATTTTTTTTGAAATAACACTATTAGTGAAACAATAAAATACTGAAATATATCACCAATGGTTTTTAATAAGAAAATATTAGAGTCAAATATATAAAAAATCTATTTCAATTCTTAGAGAGGTGTTTAAATATCTTCAGTATTAGTGTGGTCATCAATGTTTGGTTTGGTTGTCATAGAAACAAACTAGTGTTGGTCACCCTTGTTTTAGAGGTAATCAAACATTAATGAAGTAACAACATCAAATTAATGTATAATTTCTTATAATTGGCCAGAATGATTCCCTTTTGTCCTAGAAATACTTTACATTATAACTGATGTTAGCGGTTCGCAATTAATTAATAGCCTCCTCACACTCAACCTTTTGTAAGCTATTGCTCGAGTATCAGGTGAGTCCTTTCTAAGGAGCCCGTCCTCCCTCAAGGTTAGCATTTTACACTGGTGGGGATCAGGATGACAAAGGTAGGATTTTAGAGGAGATGCATCTGTATTTGCTTGGAGAGAGAGAGACAGACAGACAGACAGACAGAAACCATTGGTTTCAACAAGGTAACACTATTAACACATGACAAATACTTTTTTTTAATAATATAGGCGTACTGATGCTGATGAATGTATTTTACTCTTGTCCCTATTGGTACTTAGTATTTGACTAATTATTATAAAAAAAAACTAAAACAAGAAAAAAAAATACCATCTAGCTGTTTGAAATCGTCTTTTTCCAAGATTAGTACTTACATTAAAATTAATCCTATTAATGCAATTATTTATTCAAAACATATATAAATAGTCAATAGAAGACTAAATACTAATTATAATCAGAGATAATTCAAGCAAAAATATTCATTCTTTATAATTTCTCATCTTACAGGTAAAAGTATTGTGATCATAAAAATAATCGAAATCGAGATTTTGATTAATCTCGACGTTTCATGACCCCCCGAATCCGAAAAAGTGGTTTTTTGAATTTCCGTCCGTCTGTCTGTCTGTCTGTCTGTACCTCCAACTAGAACCTAAAATAATTTACCGATCAGGCTAAACTTGGTATTTAGGGTTTTCATAGGTTTGCCCCGAGGGGTTTTTGGAATTGGATATCCAACCCTTGAAATTAAGGGTAGTTTTCTTAAGGGCGGAAAGAGAAAAAAACAACCAATTTTTATCAAAATTGGCTTTAACGATTTTTATTAGATTTCATTTCTAAGCTTTGATAAATATTACCAACCAAATGGATTCTCTCAATTTCTCGTCAAAATGACTTCAAGGGTTCCGGTCTGATGCGTAAATTCTAATTTTTAATTTTATCTCGGTAAGTGTTTGAGATATGAA
This sequence comes from Timema californicum, assembly GCA_902141385.1. NCBI lineage: Eukaryota > Metazoa > Arthropoda > Insecta > Phasmatodea > Timematidae > Timema > Timema californicum. The sequence continues at coordinate 5,163 of CABFOW010007782.1, read as the reverse complement.
ACTACTTATCATTGCATACATGTGGATCTATTTATAATACACATCTTTTATTTGAAATATATTTTTAAAAATACAAAAATTTTCAAGTTTTACACAAATATATTTTTCTTTTAACTTTGCCAACACTTTAAGGGAAAGTATTACGACCGTCCAAAAATCTAGCCCGAGATGTTGAAGGATGTCGACGTTTCATGACCCCGTGAACCCTAAAAAGTGGTTTTTGCAACTCTGTATGTGTGTCTGTCTATCCCTAAAATAATAGCAGTTTACTAGAGGATGAAAATAGAAAAATTCCATGTTCTCAAAATCGGCTATAGCGATTCTATCTCTCTTATTTTAGACTCAATAGTCAACTACCTATTTTATTGGTCAAATTTTATAAAAGAGAAATTTAATAGCAATGCAATAGCCATAAGATGTGCATCCCCTAGTAAAATGACGAAAATTTTAACCGAAACTCAAAATTTTAATACGAAATGTTGGCCCTCCGGGACCCAATATAGATATTTTTTATTGGTCCAAATATACAAATGAAGACGTTAATTCTTTAAAAATAAAATTATTAAATTTAAAACCACGACGAAAAAAAAAGGTTTTATGTGTGTCTAGCGCAATTTGTTCTCGGGTTTGCTAGTGTATATTATATTACGAATTTTGAGTAAATATCTCCATTTCTAAAAAAA
>CABFOW010007781.1:0-18139 GCA_902141385.1 Timema californicum | reverse complement strand
TCTCCGCACGTAACTCTAAAAACCCTTATTCGGTTTCCCAAATACTCTTTCCTCCAACTATTACTAATAATATGTTTTCACTGTTCCAGAACTTGGCGAATTACGACAACCCGTTCTTAAATTTTTGCGAAACCCCACGGTGTGACCAGTTGGTCGGTACGTGTTGGAACTTTCTCTCGTGCTCTCCTTCAGAGAGCATCAGAGCATATGAGACTGCGACTGTGTCATATTTTTTATTATATTCTAACGACTCCTTGTAGGAACATCTTTGAAGTCATCGAGGACTAGTGGACCAACAAATGGTGATCACGATGTGATGCGTCGGTCTCACCTCCTCACAGCGTATGAAGTAAAGTTTGTGAATATGTGAATTTAGATCCAATAATTGTTGATGGGGTCTTTGTGGTCTGTTTTACTATGTCTATAAGTTTTGAAAATCAGGGTTTCTGATTTGTTCTTCTATGTCCATAAGACATAGTTTTGAAAATCAGGGTCTCCGGTTTGTTCTTTTATGTCCATAAGACATAGTTTTGAAAATCAGGGTTTCTGATCTGTTTTTCTATGTCCATAAAACATAGTCTTATATATATAGTCAATAACCAGATGCCCTTTACTGTATGGCCATGTTCCAGCTAGTCTAACCCTTTAGATTAAATAAAGGTTTAAAGCAGGTTATATATAGCTTTGTTCCATGACCTAGTTGGACCTTGGACTGATACCAGTCTCTAATATTTCTATTGTTGTACTTTTGTACGGTGTTGGGAATGCTACCAGTTCAGAGCAGTGGTCCACGTGGTATTGTTTGTTTCGTCCGGCCACCTTCAAGCGCTCCTTGAATTATTTAATGTCTAACTGTTTACAGTTGCTATATTCTGTGTCTAGACTTGTGATTACATTTATAAATATACTATTGAATGACCGGGCAGTACTAATGAGGAATAATCAAGCCATAACATATTTACAGGCTAAAATTCCTGGCAGCTTACCATTAACTATTTGTAAGCTTATTTTCCCTCTTCTAAGAACTTAACTTTTGTATCTCGTATCTCTACATGGAGCTAGCTCTTGCTAGATAGCTCGTTTAACTCCCAGGGTTGTAACTCTTTAAACTAGGACTTTCCACAATTAGGTATCGTTAACTATTATTCTTTTATATGTTTATTAGGTTAAAGTCTAGTAGACGCAAGGCTGGAGCGGTGTTAAGTATTGTTGCTTAACCTTAAATTAATAATTGCTTCCGATTTAAACTGCTGTTGTGTTGAGGCAGACGAACCTTCGTAGTAGAATGTGTGTTTGTTCTACTTTAACGAGTTACACCCTTTTCTAGTAAATATGACACAACCATACTTGTCATGCATGCAAGGTGCGTACAACTTAACGCCTCAAATTGGGACAACAATGTCTAAAGTAACAGATATAATCCCCATAGTTAAACAATGGAAAGTTTTGTATATGATCTAGTCAAACCATTTGTAATACTTTCGACTTGTTTTAATTTAAATAAACTGATTTGTTAAATTTGTATATCTCTCTTATGTTTCATCATTCCCATCCTTTTTTTATATATATTTGCTACTGAATTAGTCACTTTTTCTATTAGATAGGAGAAACGGCGATACAAAATGTGGATTTGGATGATGAATTAACGGCCTGGGACTGGATGTTGTGCCTGTGCTAGCCTTGAGTAGGATTATAAGTCATATGCAGCTACGACATGCCTAGAAAGCCTATAGTGGAGAATACATGGCTTGAATAAGAAACTGACCACAGGCTGGAAAGAGTAATTGATTGAAAGATAAATATGGTCTTACATAGTTTATTAATGAGTGAGTTTAGATTATTTGAGGCCTATGTTAACCGCTGTAGCCAAATTATGTGTTAAATATCACTTAATGTTCAAATCAGGCTTGTCTAACTTGTGGCACGATCCATGATTCAGTGTGGCCCGTGGACCTTTTGATGAACAAACCTACGATGTGGCACGATTCATCTTTTTATAAACGTTGTAGGAATACGTAATTTTGGATTATGATATTTGTAAGTTTGTCATTAAATTGTAAATCTGATTCGGTGACCACATAGTCTAAGGCACTATTCTCGTGTTAGACTAGACTGCCGATGACTGAGAGATTGAGGTTTGTATCTCGGTCGGTTTTACTAAGCGTGTTTTTTTTGTTTTGTTTTTTCAAAATTGTTTTCCACTCTCCCTCCACCATTACGGTTACACTTGCTATAAATATGACTGTCCTAATTCCTAAAACCATTAGTGTTATTATTACATAAGCATATAACACGAACGGTTTCTAAGACGCGGTACTAAACAATAATTCAAAAAAGGAATGTACTTAAGTGGTATTTTTTACTCCCCGGAGATATAGTCACAAAAAATTGTTAAACTTTTAATCAAATATGAGCAATATTTTGCAGACCATGAGTGTGTGAAAAGTGGTTTTCTCCTATTAAAATGAACACACACTCGATAAATCACGACTTACAAGCCCGTATTTGTCGTCAATTATGAAAGTGATTTAAACGCAAGATATAACTTATACTCAACTCACACCCATTATGAAAAAATAAGTGTTAAATTTATTGGAAAAATTAGAAGATAATAATAGGAATTTTAAAATTGGGATATTTTGACTCGAAGATGGTTGACCGTATTTAATTTATTTTATAATTAGGCTCCCTAAATATTTTCTATTTTGAATTTGGCCTTTTTTGATCAAATGATTTGGAAATACCTGATCAATAGGGCATTAGAAATAGCGTGCGTAAAGTATGTTCCATGCTAAACATATTAATCTTTAAGTTGGTTCTTCAGTTAGAGAGAAGGTATCAATCATTTATTTCAGGTCAAACTTCTTAAAATACAATGCTCTGTGTTATTTTCTGTAATTATTTATCCATTCTATCTAATTTTTAATAATGTACATGTTTATTTGTTAAGGAATAGTAATAATTTATGGTAAGGTTGTATCTTATTTTTTATTCCCTTTTCCTTATTTTATATATTACTTTTCTTCTACGATAATGATAATATTTTTATTTGCACACTTTTATAGCTAAACTATTTTATCTAAAACTCTCCAGCGTAATTAGTGATTGTATGGATAAATGTTAATTTTTGAACATGTTTTAGAGAGAAAAAAAAACTAATTTGAAAAGTTTTCTTCAAACATGATGTCATAATTATAGTTTTCTTGAGTATGGGTTAATTTTTAAGGTGGGTATTTAAGAAATGCGAGAAAAGGCCAGTTTATTTGCTGTTTTTATCTCAATTTTTTTTAGCAAAAACAAATACAATAATACTCCAGTAGAAACTTAGTTTAATTTTTTATCACACGATGGTAACAAGTTTTGAATATCTATAAAGGTTGTCGTGGAATTTAATGACAACATTTTCTCTTCATTCAAAAAACCTGCCATCGAATGCCACGATGATATTGACATATGTTTAGAAACTGTTGATATCACCTTGTGAAAAGAATTAAACTTTATATTTCCACCTAAGCACTATTTGATTTATTTTGACAAAAAAAAATGTTTTGATAAAAACACTGCAAAAACTCCTCGCTTTTTTACATCCCCAACTTAAACATTTGCTTAGAGAGGTCCAATAAGGGGTGGACTGAGTATATTTGTTGTTATCGGCCAGACACGAGCGCTTGTTCAAAGCTAAACAACGCTAGTTCCCATTTGGCACCACAGATAGCAGTTTAAGTGGACAAGCGGATGACCAGCTGTAATTATGGTATTGACATTGGCAGGCATATAGTATTAGCATAGACAAAAGAGTAACGCAGGGCAGTGCACTTGGGCGTAGTTTCCAACCCAACAGCGATAGTGTTTGATATTAGTTTTTTTTTCTGACACATTAGTTAAAATTTTATTCAATTTCTTGAAACTCGTATATGTTTAAATAATCCTACATTTTTTTAAAGGAATAAGGTAATGTCAATAATCATTTACAAATGTGTTTTATTTATAATGTAATTTAGTCACCTAGTAAATAAAGACAGTCCTTACATAAATATTCACATATTCTGTATTTGAAGAAGCCCTAAACATATTGCACTATTTATTGTTAAATTTTAAATTCAAGTTTCGTATCTTGTTGTAGACATCAACTTTTTTTTTAAATACTTTATTATTATTATTATTATTATTATTATTAGCAGCACCACGTCTTACTACCCGTTCGGGTTATACGCACTTACGCTAATGTGTCATGGTAGGGTGATTGTGAGATGAAATGGAGGATCTACAGTTTAACGTGGAATCCGAACCACGGTGGAGGCCTGGCATTTTAAAATACTTTATTTAAATAAATAATTCAGTTGGATATTTTTACACAATTTTTTTGCCATTTATTTTGTTTATGGTACAGCTTAATTAAACATGTGTGAACACTCGGTACTTACAAATAATACCTTAACTCAATTAGTTTTTAAAGTCTTTATTATTTATTGCAAATTTTGTGTGTGGTTTTGTGTGTCTTATACTTTGAAGCAGGCATTGCCTATAAAATTCTTGAACCTGACGTCAAGACGGAATAGGATGAGGATTGAGGAAAAATGTGATAAAACACTCTATTTTCAATGTTGGTAAATTGCACTGTAGGGCCTTGAGGAACAGTGTGGAGAGAGTGCATTGTTTCAGTATTGTATCTAGCTAACCTAAATGTGAGGTTAATATTCCTAGCACTGTATATCATCAAATCCGTTATCTACTGCGTCTTACTAGGACTACTCCTCCGGTCTATCCTCTTTAAATTGATGTAAAAGGGACATGGATATTGGAATGTATAATTTTATGTGAAACGTACCCGCATTTGCTTGGAAGGAAAGAAAGAAACCATTGATAAAAAAACCCACCTTCATCCCATCACGTTGGGATTTGATCCTTTAGCTCCTGGTGACAAGAAAACCATACTTTATGAGACTGACATTTAGACAACAATACCACCTTTTACAGCCCAAAACACTTAATTTGCTACTTTAACTATCTAGCTAGAGAGATGTGGATTAGTGAGGGACTAACTAACTCTGGATTCTAACCTAAGTGGCCAGAATGGGGAAATTAGTTACGTAAATGTAAGTTAAACTTTGTATTATTCTTTACTTCTTTTTTTCTTTACCCGCCTCTGTGGAGTAGCTGGCTAACGCGCTAGCCGTGTTGAGCTCTACTGCTGAGGACGGGGAGATCGAGGTTCGAATCTCGGTCGGGTGAACTGAGGGTGGTTTTTCCTAAATGGTTTTCCACTCTCCCTCCACGCAAATGCGGGTTCACTTACTCTAATTCAACCTTCCCAATTCCTAATCCATTAGCGTAATTAGTACTTAAAAGCGTATAACCCGAAAGGATAGTAAGACGCGGTGTTAATATTATTATTTTTACTTCTTTTGTTGAGAATGTAGATATGACGTCACTCTACCGTCACCGCGTACTATTGAACTCTGGGCCCGCCGTGTGAGGCGCTAGAGGGCAGGTCACGTGGTCTTGCTCTCTGACTTCCTCACGGACGGGCCCCGGCAGCTCAACTCTCCCTCACTTTTACACACTCCCTTAACTTTGGGTTAGTTGAACATGAAAATGCTTGCTTCAACATCAAACGAAACAGTTGTATCAGACATTGTTCTTTATAGATCAGCTGTAGTTGTAACATTACACGAACCTGTAAACCTTAAATGTTTAACAAAGGCTTTCAGCTTTTACCAATTAAGAAACGTTCAATAATCTGGCATCAGACATTGTTCTTTATTTGGATCACCTGTAGTTATAATCAAAATCAGCACGCTTCCAGTAACTAGGTGGTTAAAACGGTCTAATGAACAACAAACAAGAAACAGGAAGGTTCCAAGAAGGTTTCATGGTAGCAGAGACTTCTGTATTCGCAATGGATAAAAGGGTTGAAGTTGTCCACACCTCGAATGTTCATAACTATTATTAAATGTTCTGTCTCTCTACGGATACGTTGCCTTGTCCAAATTGAGGCCTTCATGTCCTATCAGAAGCTTCATTTTTTTAGACCGTGAAACTTTATCTCTTTTCCTTGTTTGAAGTCATCAATCTGTTAAATTCATAGTTTTATTAGTATTCTTATATTTCTTTCATAATTTTTTAGCCATCCAGTAACAAAACAGCTAGAAAAAAAACCTTTTTACTGTACAAAGTATTTAATTGATACTCTTAAATAGTATGATACAAAATAATAACATGACTATAACAATTTGAGAGTACATTAGATTTTTAAAATAGTTGTAAATTGTTTTTCGTTTTTTTTTCTTCTTAATTTTACTTGTGATTGTTGTTTTGCCACGTAGTCATGCATCGTTCATTTTCTTCTATCTATCCATCTCTTTAGCTGGTTCAATTAAATCAAACTCATTACACCTTATCTCTATCTTGAGCTAGTTCTATCCAGTCCACCTCATTACACCCTATCTTGATCTAGTTCTATCTTGTCCACCTCATTACAGTTTAACTCTATCTTGATCTAGTTCTATCTTGTCCACCTCATTACAGTTTAACTCTATCTTGAGAAAGTTCTATCCAGTCCACCTCATTACACCCCATCTCTATCTTGAGCTAGTTCTATCCAGTCCACCTCATTACACCCTATCTTGATCTAGTTCTATCCAGTCCACCTCATTGCACCCTATCTTGATCTAGTTCTATCTTGTCCACCTCATTACACCTTATCTCTATCTTGAGATAGTTCTATCCAGTCCACCTCATTACGCCCTATCTCTTTAAGGTCCATTCTAATGTTATCCTCCCATCTGTGTCCAGGTCTTCCCAATGGGCTCTTCCTATTGGGTGTACCATTAAATCTCCTGAACACGGTTATAGATTCTTTTATTCGCGCTGTTTGTCCTGCCTACCGTAATTTATGAGACTTAATTATCCTACCAATGTTTTGTGATGAGTACAGGATTATTTAACTATCAATACGTAACCTCCTCCAATCCACAGTGTCTTAATACCTTTTTGAACCAAACATATTCATAGGCACCCTGTTTTTAAACACCCTAAGTTTGTTTTCGTCATGTAAGTTAAGAGACCACTTTTCCCATAAATAACAAAGTTAAAATCATTGTTTTATGTATTCTGAGTTTTACATTTCTTTAAATCAGACAAGATGTTAACCAATATTGGCCGAGTAATATAATGCATTCCCCAACTGTATTTATTTCCCTAATCTCCTCTCTAATATTATTATTACTAGTTAAATTGTTCCTAAATATTTAAACTCACTAACTTTGTCAAAATACGTATTTTAGATAGGGATCTAAAGAAATTATTTTAATTAATATACATTTTTGTTTCGACAGCTAGATACTCATATTTGTCTACTCTATTTATTCTATACATGCATTAGCGTTCATATAAGCTATTTTTTCGAGTATCTTATATTTAGTACACAATTTTAAAATTGTAATAAAGAGATTTAACTTTGGCAAACCTGCTTAGGTGGCCGTATGGTCTAAGGAGTCACTGATTGGGAGATTGGGACTCAAATCCCCGTTGGTTGTTTTCCACTCTCTCTATGCGAATATGGGTACTTTTCCTCTAAATTCAACCTTCCTCGTCCCTAACACATTAGCGTAACCATGACATACTACATATGCAAGTAAAATTATACACAACATTATATTGGTTGGCCGTTAGGCGCTAAATTCTCTGGAAACTAACTGTACCTTGTATAGGAGAGTAGAATTTAATGTGGGATCATAAAACAAATAGTATTGTCATTTGTATTTTCCTCATCTCCTGTTTGTTTTCCTACTGCTGGACAGCTACATCTATTAACGTTATAAACTTAATTGTTTTCCTTTCTTATAATAATTTATTTTACTATTTTAGTGACTTAAATACCAATAGACAGGTTTGGTAGTGATATGTGTTGGAAAATAAAAACCACTAAAAACTGATCAAAAAGGTATCGCTATGTTTAAAATATTATATCAATATACTTTTAGTCATTAAAATACTGATAACATTGTGTTTATTTACATGCTTTCTAATTAGGGTGTGGATGTAGGGAACGTGTTTTTCCAGTTTTTTTTATAAAATATTGGTTGGCCAAAATAAATACGAGCCTAATTTTTATCTAGTAGAAACAGAGATTTTAATTTTATTCACATGAGGATATCAACAGTCCTTGAATGTCTGTTAGGGGTGTCTTAGAATTTAATGATGCCTATTTTTTATTCACTTAAATTTTTTTCCATCTAATGTCACTATGCTCTTGACATATATTCAACAACTGTTGATATCAACTTGTGAATAAAATTAAACTCTAGGTTTCTACTGGAGTAATAATTTATTTTGGCAAAAAAAAGTTTTGCAATAAAAACTGCAAAAACACATACCCTTTTTTTGCGTCCCATATAATTCCACCTAAATACATCAATTTGGTTCAACAGGAAATAGGAAGTGACGTTTCTCCGAGCAGGGTCTGTCAAGACCGGAAATTTCACTCGATATATTCAATAAGGCCTTCATCTTTATTGTAACTCATGACCTGAAAGAACCGAACAATTAATCTTCGATAGTGCGACAAGAGACCAACACAGGCAGCACGTCCGACCGAGCTATAATTAGCGACCTTGTTTAGTTATTGGGTAGGCTAATATAAAGTGTTGGGCGTTCCCGTGACTTGAGACAATGGACAAACTCACACGTCCGGTAATTAACAGGCCTTTAAGTAATTCTCGCTAGTTGAAAAATTAAAGACCCTAGGTGGTAAACAATATAATCTTGTATATCGAAGGCTCATTGATTTGTGTACACTTCACTTTATTGCAGCAACCATGGTAAAGTATAGAATAAAGCAATTTGANCAAATATTTATTTTTATAAAAATTAAATTGAAGGATTTTTTATCTAGCTTTTTTTTGTCAGGCACCGTGATTCAAGTGTTTAAACTGTTAATTAATTGAATTAAACAATAAACTACATTTTTAATTTTTAAAAACAATATATTATTCTAAATTAACGCTTTTCACGCCTTAAAGCACAAGCTTATAAGTGTATATTCTCTCTTCATTCCTTAAGTTCATCAGTGTGACTATTTATGTTAAACTAACCAAATATATATAAAAAAAAATACAGCCAATAATTTTATTAATAAATGTTACAAAATATTTAAAATATAATCTATGAGTTTTATAAATACATGGTGCAGTATTTTTTATTTATAACTGCTCTTTATTGTGTTTACCTAAATTTAAGATAATATTTATTCCTCCGATTTAATCTTTGAAAAATAAACAACTTTTGGCTGCTAACATACTAAAAACATACACATAGTGATGACTATTTCTAAATTATTACGGTACACCACACAACACTATAATACATGAACATATATTTTTCCATTACCGGCTTGCTAGGCCTGCCGTAGGTTTATTTGCCATATACTCTAACTTAAGACTAGGACAAGAACAACATCCAATCTCCGGCCGTTAATTTATTAATGTGAAAGTGTAAACTCACATTTCACCAATGATAAGTTTATCGACCATGCCGGGAATCAAACCCGGGAGCTTGAGCTCAATAGATAGACACGCTACCGACTGAGTTAAAGTATAGTATTTAATTATCAATTATTGAAGAATTATCTTAAGCTAGCTTTGATACTGTATCCTCCGCTCAAGATAGGCCCGGAGGTTAGAATAGTAATCGAGAAAACTCGAAAGGTATTTGGTTTATTCCGCGTGTTTACCGGAAGTGGGCAGTGAAGAGATGAGAGCAAGGCGCACCGAAGAGGAAGTGATCGTGTTCCAGTCACCATGACGTCACCGAGTAACCGCGAGTTCGTGTTGATGTGGTGCAAGCAGTTCCTCCTCGTGACTGGTCAGCACGGATACAAATATCTCGTCCTGCCACGACAGATACTCTTTGAAAAGTAAGTCCTCAACAATAAGAATTGCTAAGATTCTTGTTTTAGCTTATAACATTTTGGCGGGGAATTTAAAATAGTTGGGGGTTATCTTGGTAAAGATAGCAAGTAGCAATGTCTCAGTTCATTCCAGCAACACCGACCAGATAAAGAAGCCGGTGTCCGCTTTACCTGGGTGTGTCATTAGTTGGTATTATCTGAACCTCTGTCTCTTCCGAGCATATTATGTTCTGTTAGTCACAATATGCATAGTCAAAACAAGAGATTCCATTAAATATACATTTAAAATAAACAAGTTGAATCGTCATTGGTCTTCGACCCTCCGGGTGGTGATTCATTATAAAAATATTAGAAGGAAATTATTGACAAATTTTTCTTGAAAGTGTTTATTAAAAGAGTTATAAGGCCTTGGAAATGGCGTTTTAATATTAGTTTATGTAAAAATATCAGAAACAACAAATACCCGGATGTTTTTTTGAACAAAGATGTTAAACCTCTAAAAACTTGGTAGGTAGTATCATCTCCCTTCACTGATTAAATGAGGGCTGCCACCCTATTAACGCGTTGAATTTTGTAACACTGTATTGTAATTGATTTTTAATGACAAATTATTAATCATAATGTACAAATTAACAAAAAAGGTAATTTTTTGGAACTCACTAGGTTCAACGTTTCCGAGAAAGCCACATGTTTAGTTTTGTTTCTTAGTGCCTTGAGATTAGGCAGCCAGTTGTGCAGTGTTGAAAGATGAAGCGAGGGTGGCGACCCCCATTTACTCAGTGAAGGGGGATGATATTACCAACCAAGTTTTTAGGAGTTTAATATCTTTGTTCAAAAAAACATTATCCGGGTATTTGTTGTTTCTGATATTTTTAAATAAAATATTTTTAAAGCGCGATTTTCAAGAGCTCATTATTCCCTTAATAATTCCCTTTGAGAAAAAGTCGTCCATATATTTCCTATTTATTATTTTATAAAGAATTACCTTCTGGTGGTTCTGAGACTACCTGTGAATTTTCAGTAATCAAATAAAACACATTAATAAAATTAACCTATTGGTTTAGGCTAAAAAAACAATTCAATTTCAAATAACAACATTGTGTATCATTACAAATTTGGATGTAACCAAATTACTGGCGTATAAAATGAATAGTATTCATATATGATTAAAAATGACGTAGTTTTACCACTTCTAAACTGCTTATACTTTAAACATTATTTTTATTTAACATTATAAATATTTCATTGTGTACACCTCACCCGCATGTATTATACCAAATTTCAGCTCTACACATTATTTAGTTACTGTACCTTAAAAGCATAAAATATCAAGTACTAAACTCTATAGCTGGGGAATTGTAATCATTTGAAATAAATTAGATAACTATTTATAGCTGATAGTGATACACGCGTTAGAATTGTGCCATATATTTTTTAAAATTTCGAATGACCTTAATGTATGGAGAAGAGGATTATGGACAATAATATTCTTACAAATCGATATTTTGAGCATCTTTTAGAAACTACGAGATATTTTTTTTTGCGATAAGAATTGGTAACATATTACTCATCACCATCATCATCATCATCATCAAAAGTTTCCAGCCTGTGGTTGGGTCAGTTTAGTCCTCTAATATTCCAACACTCTTCCTCCTTTAATCTCGTCCATTATTCTCCTCTCACTTGAACACTTTCTGTCATCCTCTATTTTTCCATCCTCATTACATGCCCATACCATCTCAGTCTTACTTCCTCCACTATCCCATGTACTCCCTGTACCACTACGCTGTCCCAGATAGCTTTATTCCTAATCTTGTTTTTCCTCATGACAGCTAACACTCTCTTCACAAACTTCATCCCCATGGACTCCCATTTCCTAGTCTCTCTTGCATTTACTATCCCTGTTTCTGCTGCATATGTGACAATGAGTACAAATTACGCCCTGTATACTACTACCTTACATTAAAATTTATATAATTATATCAACTTACACTTTTATATGTTTGTATTCATTGATATTCGATATAAATACAATATTTTATCACACAATTTGCCAACATAACAACCCTCCCTATTTGCAGGCGGCAATGAAATCAATTATAGCTTTTAGTAGTCGATGGCTTCTAAACGTCCATCACAGACTTTACCTTAAATTATGAGTGAAGAATGACCTTGAGAACGGTACGAATCCTGGATAGTTCAGTGGTCAAACATTGGTGTGTGAAACCAAAGCTACGGGGTTCGATTACGTTGTTAGGATTCGGATTTACGGGCTCCTCGGTTTGGGTCACAATTGATGAGTTCTGGTTTTACGGGTCCCTGTCTTGGGTCACAACTGAAGAGTTCTGGTTTTACGGGTCCCTGTTTTGGGTCACAATTGATGAGATTACCGTTTAATTAGCTGATAATTGCCCCGTGGTCGAGTCCAGTTCTTCCAAGTGAATAGATTAGTTTCTGTGACAAAAAAAAATAGACCCGTTTGTGAAAGTCCCACATCGAGTCAGAACTTACTAACTCTTGTTTGATGTGCCGTTGCCTCTACAATTAGATCTAAAAAGCTGAGAAACATGGATAAAACAGCTGACTTCTACTATGAACAATTTGTATTTGTGACTTTTACTGCACGAACATAGTACTATTTATAAATATCTAGTAGCCATAACAATAAAACACATTTTTAAAATATATTACAATATAATACATTTCTAATCAATAATGGTATTTTAGCGACAGTTTCTAATATAAAGAATAAAAATCTATATAATTACTTTGTTTCCAAAATCTTTGGCTGCTTTGTTTTAGTTTTTTGTGCATTCAAAATATATTATGGATTTCTTATTTTCATTGCTTTAGTGTGCTTAGGATCTATTGGCTCTGTAAATATGCAATTTTAATCAAATCTAGTTATTTTGATTCCATATCAATTTTCCAAAAATCATCATTATTTCTAAACTTTGTTATGGTTCGGTTTTTCGGGCTCCACTGTTGGACGCCAATTGAAGAGATTACCGTTTAATTATCTGATAATTGCCCCGTGGTTGAGCACTATATTAAATCGGTACGGTATTTTGACGATATAATTTGTATTTATAGCCCCGTGATCGAGCGCCAATTGAAAAGTTCTTGAATAGCAACACAATTGTAACGTTTGATACTATTTATTTATTCAATAATCACTAATTGTAATGGTCGGAAAACTGATCATGTCGCGTAGCGTAACAATTTAGAGAGGCAGCTGATAACACGATCGTAGTAATCGCGGACAGGAGTTGCAGTGCGAGTATCAAGGACTGGGCTCCTAGTGCCCTTTCATTGCACCATCTTTCGTATATATCCATTGCTCATGGAAGCTTCTAGAATGAGTATCAAGGACTGGGCTACTAGTGGCCTTCATTGCACCATCTTTCGTATATATCCATTGCTCATGGAAGCTTCGAGAAGCTTGTGTTTAGAAAAAATAAAATACAATATAAAAAAACATCTGGATGAAGGTAGAATGTCCGAGAACAGGAAACTGACACAAATTACCTTTTAAAAATGCATATTGATCATTCGAGAAGAGGAAGTTATTATTTTAAAGACTTTTAAATTGTCATTTTGACCTTACAGGTCCTACATCACGCAGTCTGACGTCATTTATAGTGGCTCTTGTGTCTTCTTGGAAGAAGAAGTGCTATAAGCGCCACGTAATAGATTGTATTATTTAAATAAAATAGAATACGTTTATAAAATTAGGACGATATTATTGTCAATGCTCTCACGTATTCTTTAGGGGCAAATCAGGTACATTACAACGTGTCCACGTGTAACTATTCAACTGGATTAAACTAATATTGCATATCGTGTTGTTTTATAGGTAACAGTTACATAAAATATAGATCGACGTATAAATACTTAAAAGTAGATCTAATAACCTTTCTTTAAAACATGTCCAATTGTTTCAAAATTGGGGTATACCTTTTCTTCGTCACAGTTAATTACGGCTGTTGGTTTTTGTGTTCAAGGGATGCTTACCCCATATTTTGTAAAAATATAAATGAAACAAATACCCCCAAACACCGTTAATAATCAGAATTAAATTGTGTAAGTATTTATCATGTCAATAATACGAGTATTGGAATTTCACAATAAATTACCCAACATATGAGCCTCATTCATGTTTAAGAACGATGATCATCCCTTTGTTCCTTACGCTATTCACCCTTTTTAACTTTGCTGAAAAACTTATAAAACCAAGACTAGCTGTATATCACTCACCCCAACTTGATTTAACCTTTAAATGTTTTTAATAATTAATGTAAGGCAAGGTTTGATATATGGAGTTGTTATATATTCATAAAATATAAAATAAATAAATTATTAAATAAAATATATTCTCGAGTGTTTAAAAAGTTTTAAAAATGTCTATAGTGCGCTACACTCATTTTAAAATATTATAACAGGCCTTTGAAATAGTGATTTTATTGGGTAAATATAAATTAATTAAACTTTTATTGGGTTGATTTTTTATTTGATATGTAATATATTGTAAAATATTACCCCGCTGGCATCAAAAATTAAAAAATACACACTTAACAGATTACACCTGACTGAAATAGAATGTAAACTTGACTTTTAAAAAATTTGCTTCTACGTTTTAAACATGAGTGATCCTTTTTATTTAAGACAAGAGGAGCTACATTTTGCACAAATTTTAAACAAGAGTGGCTATTTGTTTTTTCTTTGCCCCATCCCTGTTATTACCACAGTTGAATCGCATCGGGATGGTCGTTATTTTCCAACCTTTCTTCACCTTGTTTGTATTTGCACCAATGGGAACCTGTCAAATTCAAAATGTGAAGAAGGTAACAGGAGATCTTTGTTTCTCCTTTCTGTCGTTTAGGACGGCGTCACAGTATAGTCAGTTTATTGAGCCCACCTTAGGGAAGAGAAACAAATTAACTGTCATTTCATAACTATTTAAATATTACCGACAAAATGTACCTTTCAAGTACATACCTAATTCATGAAATTAACTTCATGAGGAAATACATTCTTGCTGTACTAGTTTACTGATGATAATGAAAAATTAGCAGTTCTGGTATTGACAACTGAGATTAACGACTCTATGACTCGTGCTGACCACATGGTGCCCTCTATCCACAGAAATCGGCACTATGTTTGCCAACAGATGGGTGCCGTTCAGACTATTTGGCTCGATTACAAGCTGACGCCATGTATTTATTTTAAATAAACCCTTGCAAATATATCTTCCTCTTTTTAAAATCATAATATCAACGTTTGTAGATTTTACATACTCCTTCAAATATTTCAGCATGATTGAATTTTAAATTAATTTTAAGAACACGCTTAGTAATACAGATAGTATAGGAAAAATAGGCCTCTCGCCGCAAGCAATTTTATGCTTGCCCCCATTGGCCGAACTGGTTTCTAGCCTCTCCTTCTTATTTAGCTTTTAACCTGTGGATTATATTACCCCAACCAATGAGAGGAAGAGTGAGGAAATATTATCGAGGCTTTTCCCTCCCTCGGATCGAGGGGGAGAGAGGGAGCACGATAACGTAGCCTTAGAGATATATGTTCTGGGGATTTCCATCCTCATGACTCAATTGCGAGAGGAAGGAGGAAAGGAGAGGGAGATTCCTGGAGCTTCCCACTCCACGGCTTGGGACTACGATGACGCGGTAAGAAGGGAGCTTCAGGTATCACGTGCAGTGTCAACTGCTCTCTGGAAAGCATCCCGGCCGGGGTAGGATGGTCCCACCTGAGTTAATTGTACTCTGAGGACCCTGGACCATACCCAGAGATTGGAGGACATGGTAGAGGATAGAGTCAATCGTAGATAAATAAGGACTAAGATTAAATAAAAATGTAGTCCCATGAAAATATGTTATTATCAGGATAGCATCCATATCCTTTACTCAGAATATCTTTTGGGATGGAGCCATATAAATAGGATACGCTCAAAATGTTTGGCTCAGGTAAAGATGTAGCCGGTTTGAAAGAATTACCAAAGGCTCAGGCGAGCTCGCTTGGTGGGGAGAGATCCACTTTGGAGGTTTCAAACCAACCAGAACCTACCCAATTAAGGATGAGAGATTGTTTTAACCATCCACAATTGGCAATTCATAAGTATTTGTTTTATTGATTTGCATCATAACTGGATTGCGTGTACGACTATATACTATAGCATGAACTATATATCTCTGTGGGATTTTTTTGATTTTACCAATGTTATCAAATTTGTAAAAGTATATTTTGTAAGTTGACACAAATGTTGAAACAGTTTGTTTGGGCACTTTTGACAACTGCTTTAAAATTCCTGTAAGTTGATTTTGACACTTTGGTAGTTTTTCACTTTTTTTTTTTCCTCATGACTCAATTGCGAGAGGAAGGAGGAAAGGAGAGGGAGATTCCTGGAGCTTCCCACTCCACGGCTTGGGACTACGATAACACGGTAAGACGAGAGCTTCAGGTATCACGTGCAGTGTCAACTGCTCTCTGGAAAACATCCCGGCCGGTGTAGGACGGTCTCGCCTAAGTTAATTGTACTCTGAGGACCCTGGACCATACCGAGAGATCGGAGGACATGGTAGAGGATAGAGTCAATCGTAGATAAATAAGGACTAAGATTAAATAAAATTGTACTCTCATGAAAATATGTTATTATCAGGATAGTATCTATATCCTGTACTCAGAATATCTTGTGAGATAGAGCCATATAAATAGGATACGCTCAAAATGTTTGGCTCAGGCAAAGATGTAGCCGGTTTGAAAGAATTACCAATGGCTCAGGCGAGTTCGCTTGGTGGGGAGAGATTCACTTTGGAGGTTTCACACCAACCAGAACCTACCCAATTAAGGATGAGAGATTGTTTTAACCATCCACAATTGGCAATTCAAAAGTATTTGTTTTATTGATTTGAATCATAAGTGGATTGCGTGTACGACTATATACTATAGCATGAACTATACATCTCTGTGGGATTTTTTTGATTTTACCAATGTTATCAAATTTGTAAAAGTATATTTTGTAAGTTGACACAAATGTCGAAACGGTCTGTTTGGGCACTTTTGACAACTGCTTTCAAATTCCTGTAAGTTGATTTTGACACTTTGGTAGATTTTCTGGACTTTTCGAAACTCTCAGAATTTTGGACTATTATGAATTTTACCAATACTAATTCGACTAATTGGATTAATTTGACTGATTGTAATTATTTGACTAATTTGATTTATTTAGTGATTTTGACTATTTTAATTACTTTGACTATTTTTTACTGATTTGAATTTTTTGTGTGATGTGTAGATTTATGAGAGTTTTCTAATGAGGATGAATGTTGATTTTAACAGTTTACCATGGTTAAAAATCGATTTAAAGACTTTTTACATCCAAAAAAGTATAATTTGTACAATGGAATCTTTCTCATAGATAGGACTGTATCGAGGTCTGACACCTTTATTTATTCATTGTCTCCTCTATCAATCCAATGATATCCTGATCGAAGCCCTCCAAGTACAAATACTTTCTTCCCGTAGATAGATGGGTGTGTTCCAGACTTTCACAAGGAATGAGTAACCATTTTCAACTACATTTGTTGTGGCAAAAAGATGTGGGACGATGCCCAGAACTAAAAATGGCAACAGGCAGAAACGATTCCCTAGAACCCATCTGTATTATTTGAGTGGGACTCTGGCTACGATAGTGAAGCTCTTTCTCTACGGTCCTCATTCTGAGTCATTGTTCTCCCACACACACTCAAGCCATATTTAGGGAAAACCCGGGACTCTCCCTCTCCCCCGACCTCCTCCCGTGTGGTGGAAATCCCAGAACCTCTCTGGCCACTGAAGGGAGAGAACGTGCTCTCACTTGTTGGGGTGAGAAGCCCCTGGGTTAAAAACTAGGTAAAGAGGAGGGCTGTAAACTGGCTATCCCAATGAGGAGAAAGTAGAAATTGGTCTTGGTTTAGGGACATATTCATGTCTTATTAAGGATCACTGAGTTAATATTTTTAGCTATGCATTATGCAACTCATGTTGAATCAGCCTTTGGTATGCTTGTCCTTATTTAATGTAAAATCAGATGTTAGGTAGGAATATATGGAGTCGCGATAAAAGATAAGTATTTTTGGAGATTTAATAGCAAACAATGTTTTTTTCGGCAAAATAATTAAATATTGCTCTAGTAAAATCATAGAGTTTAATTTTTTAAACATGGTGATACCATCA
>CABFOW010007780.1:0-21852 GCA_902141385.1 Timema californicum | reverse complement strand
GTCCATAGCGCCGATGACAATTTGTGAATGTGACGAATAGTCGATGTCCGACTCATATTCGAACGCAAGACGTAGAAGTGATACGCGTTTCAATGCGCGATGTACTTGCAGGCGCTGTTGTCCATGTGAGTTGTGTGCGTTAGTGGCTCGTTGACGCACCTGTCTTTTTCTAAATGCATTAGCTCGAAGGCGTTTTTTTGTTAAATCATAGAACCCGATTGCAGTGCCACCTACCAGGTTCAATCGTGAATCAAAACCATCCATGGACCCACTCAAACACACACAAAAATTTAATCAAAATTGGTTCAGCCGTTTAGGAGTTCATTGACATACACACGTACAGATAATTATATATATTAAGATATATATATACAAGTATTTTTTACCTATTAAAGCTCTATCTCCCAACCCGTTTCTCAAAGTTCCAATTGAAAATTATTATTTTTAACTCTTAACATTTATTTGGAACTGTATTTCTATATGCCTGCCTGATTTCAGTTTTCTACCACATGGGGAAGTAGTTGTTTACAATTTGTTTTTGAAATTTTAACCCCACCAACCCTTTTTCTCCAATTCATTCTTAGAAATTTCAAATTTTAAGTTTTATTGGATTATCTTGAGTTGTCGCTTTACCTCTCTGCCAATTTTCTATTTCGTTTTAAAAGTTTTTTTAAAAATAACTCATAACCCCCATTTTCTTTTGTCCCATTTTAAAATTTCCCAATTTTATATATTTATGGTTATATGGAGCAATGCCGCCATCTTCCTACTAGGCAATATTTCAATTTCTCAGGTCCTGGTGTTGAGAAAATATGGTTATCAGTAAATCAGTGAGTCACACATATTTTTGCCCTTCCTCACCTTCTTAGACTAAAATTGGAAAACCCTCAAATCCCTTCAGCCCATTTATATAAAATAACCCCAATTTTAAATTTAAATTCTCTATGTTCATATGTTCATTTGCTCAAAAGATCCATTAGTGAATTTTGAAAACTTTTAACCCCTCTTAACACCCTTTCGGAGGTCAAATTTTGAAAAACCACATCTTATCTCTTGTCTAGGGCCTAAATGGAACCTTCACACAATATTTCAAGTTCCCTGGGTCTGGGGTTGGGGAGATACAGTGATGAGGGATTTAGTGAGTGAGTGGACTTTGTCTTTCTTATATAGACTATAACCTATGTAATATAAAGTTGGAGAATATTTATTATATATAATAAATATTATATATCCACTATATATGATGTATTTATAATAAATATTGTCTAACTGTATCAAAACAAATTCCCAGACAGCTTTACAGCATCCCACAATAAGTATGTAATATATATATATATATATATATATATCACAGTATGTATGTATGTGTATACCACTGAGTTCTTACTACTCGTTAGGACTATACTTAAATTGATTATTTACGCTAATAAGCTAAGGATGAATAAGGTTGAATCAATAGGAGGTGTACTGGCAATTTTATGGGGCGGTGGGGGGGAGAGTGGAAAACCATTTAGGAAATAACACCCTATATTCACCCTAACAGGAATCAAACCCCCGTCTTCCCGTCAATGCGAGTACAGTCTATCGCGAGAGTGACGCCTTTAAGCCACGAATCCATCAGAGCGAACCGAGTGTTGATTAAACTTGTTGAGTATCTTAGACATGAACCCAGTAACATTTAAGCCACGATTCCATCAGAGCGAACCGAGTGTTGATTAAACTTGTTGAGTATCTTAGACATGAACCCAGTAACACTCACTCTAATGTACCTGACTATCTCGTGAGGCGAGTTTATGATGAGTTCACTAAATATGTATTTCCATCTTCCTTCTTGTCAAACTTTGGTGAACGTACTTAAACCCCGACCTGTCTGCTGATATACACAACTTGACCTGTTTTCTAAAATGATAAGATACATAAGAATTGACTTAGTTCTTACTTGCACAAAATACTATTAATAAAAGGTGAGGAATGTTCGAAAACTATAAGATGTCAACAATAAGTCCCGGAATTTACGGATATGAAGTTGGAAGAGCGTTTTTATTTTCAACAAAATAACTCCAGAACAGACAATGAAAAACAAAAAGCAAAAAGGGACCCAGAACGAGTGGAATTCTTGATTGTATTGTGACGCCTTGTGAAGCTCGACTTGTCATGAACGCTTAGTCAATAATGTTTGAAAATGTTCGACTCTCAGTAGATCCCTTATCTCAGTTTTGCCACAATATATCTATGTGACGTTATTATAAATATTTCATTTGACTTATTTAAAGGTAGGATATATTCTGACTTTTGATCTATAGAAAAATATATCTATGTTGAAGGAACCTTCCATTGTTGTACACAATCGCAAGTTTGTGTATAGTTTGTATTAGTTTGCTTTGCATCATGTCGGGTTTTAAAACAAAGTAAACATCAGCATCTTTGTAGTCAACAGGGGCCACAAGCTCCCAAACCCACCAACACTATTTGAACATAAGAACATATTGTTTTTCTTTCATTTTATTTTATTATGTATTTTGTAAATATATATATATATATATATATTAAGTGGTGCACCATTATCTACACACACAGAATTATTCGATTCGTTATAGAGTATGTCAGTCTCAAGAGAATTCATTACTCGCTTCAATCGTCAAGCAACTGTACCAGCGCTCGAGACTCCAATGACTAGATACAGAAATACAGAATACAGAGTAAGTAAGCCCCTTCATACAGTGGGAGAAATATCTCAAGGTCATTCCACTGGGAGCTCATCAGAAGCTTATTGGGCAAGTCTGAGCGAGCCCTCGATTTGATAAAGATAGTTTATTTTTGGTTCTAGTTTGTATAGTATGTGCTAAAGACCCAAAAAATAAATTGACAAGTTAAAGGGAATAATTAAAATGAATTAAGTAGATTCCTTATTAAAAACTCCGTATTTTCATTAAAACTGCAAGAAAAACTCGAAACTAAATGGCTAGGAGAACATCAACATAGTGATTTTACATTTATGTACGTGGATGGCAAGAACCAAATTAAGTTTTTCTAATTCGTGGTTCGCTTAGCAATAATTGTGTGATTAACTAACTATGAGTGAAGAAAAATAGATCTTATTTTGTTTTTTAATTGGTTATTATTTGGTTTGTAAAAGTAATGTCCACAGTAGGTGAGTTCAATTCAAAATCTGTATCTTTGTAAATTTGTTAATGGATTTTGTAAATAAGAAAACTTAAATTAATATAATTTAATATCTTAACCCATGGTGAGAAGAAATCGTTACCGGTAAGTTTTGAACTGGCCTCCCCAAAAATATATATCACCTGCTGCCACTGATATTCACGCTAACTTATAACGTTTCTAGCACTTGATTGCACACGTATATGATGTCACTCAACCTAAAGTCACAAGCAATCTAATATGTTTATATCTCTATCGTCTTTTAGTAAAGTTGTATTGAAAGTTGTCAAACCTATACATTTTTTACACCTAAATCATGTTACTCGTTCTATTGACAAGGTCGTGTTTGCAAGATGAATGAAAACATTACTTTTCACTGAGAAACTGATCACGGGAAGATGATAATGGGTTTTATTTTCAGTATTATCAACTTTAGTGTATTTAAATGTTTATTACTATAGACTAACAATGTATACAATAGAGCTATGTTTTTAAGACAAGAATATTCGAAGATAATGAACTCATTCGGGGATGTTTGAAACTTTAAAGGCTAAAATAAAATTAGTGCGCATGTTTCTCGCTCACAAACAATAAAACTAATGCTTAACAACAAGCCTAGAATATTGTTGAGTATGATATTAAGATATTTAATAGTTAATGATTCTTGATGCGCAATAGATAAAATTTGGTAAACAGAAAATTGTATTTAGTGCACAATTAATAAACAATAACCCACTTGGGAGGACACATTGAATATATGTGAAACTCTTCTGATCTTATTTTACGGTAGAAAGGAGGCAAGAGATCAAATCCTGTGTGGATGGCCCTTTACTGATTTTACCCAAATTATTTATCGACATTGCTACGAAAAGGGAGAAAGTTTAATTCAAGCTACCACAATGATTACTTTTCCAATAAAGTAAATAAATCCGTAGGTCTGTAAATAGACTCAAACAGTATTGAACCCTTATCTATCTCCCAGAAGAGTCAATATTGAACCCTGATACAGCTCCCAGAAGAGTCAATATTGAACCCTGATAACGCTCCCGGATAAGTCAATATTGAACCCTGATAACGCTCCCGGATAAGTCATTATTGAACCCTAATAATGCTCCCAGGTCAGTCAGTATTGAACCCTGATAACACTCCCAGATCAGTCAGTATTGAACCCTAATAACACTCCCAGGTCAGTCAGTATTGAACCCCAATAACGCTCCCAGGTCAGTCAGTATTGAACCCTAATAACGCTCCCAGGTCAGTCAGTATTGATCCCCGATCTATCTCCCAGTTCAGTCAGTATTGAACCCTAATAACGCTCCCAGGTCAGTCAATATTGAACCCTAATAACGCTCCCAGGTCAGTCAGTATTGAACCCTGATAACGCTCCCAGGTCAGTCAATATTGAACCCTAATAAGGCTCCCAGTTCAGTCAGTATTGAACCCTAATAACGCTCCCAGGTCAGTAAGTATTGGACCCTGATAACACCCCCAGGTCAGTCAGTATTGAACCCTAATAAGGCTCCCAGGTCAGTCAGTATTGAAACCTGATAACGCTCCCAAGTCTATCAATATTGTGCCCTGGTAACGCTCCCAGGTCAGTCAATATTGAACCCTGATAACACTCCCAGGTCAGTCAATATTGAACCCTGATAACACTACCAGGTCAGTCAGTATTGAACCCTAATAACGCTCCCAAGTCAGTCAATATTGAACCCTTATTAATCTCCCAGATCAGTCAATATTGAACGTTGGTAATGCTCCCAAGTCAGTCAATATTGAACCCTGGTAACGCTCCCAGATCAGTCAATATTGAACTCTGATAACGCTCCCAGGTCAGTCAGTATTGAACCCTGATAACGCTCCCAAGTCTATCAATATTGAACCCTGGTAACGCTCCCAGGTCAGTCAGTATTGAACCCTGATAACACTCCCAGATCATTCAATATTGAACCCTGATTCATCCCCCAGATCAGTCAATATTGAACCCTGGTAACGCTCCCAAGTTAGTCAATATTGAACCCTGATTCATCTCCCAGATCAGTCAATATTGAACCCTGGTAACGCTCCCAAGTAAGTCAATATTGAACCCTGGTAACGCTCCCAGATCAGTCAATATTGAAATCTGATAACGCTCCCAGATAAGTCATTATTGAACCCTAATAAAGCTCCCAGATAAGTCATTATTGAACCCTAATAAAACTCCCAGATCAGTCATTATTGAACCCTAATAAAACTCCCAGATCAGTCAGTATTGAACCCTGATAACGCTCCCAGCTCAGTCAGTATTGAACCCTAATAACGCTCCCAGCTCAGTCAGTATTGAACCCTAATAACGCTCCCAGGTCAGTCAGTATTGAAACCTAATAACGCTCCCAGGTCAGTCAGTATTCAACCCTAATAATGCTCCCAGGTCAATAATTATTGAACCCCGATCTATCTACCAGTTCAGTCACTATTGAACCCTAATAAAGCTCCCAGATAAGTCATTATTGGACCCTAATAAAACTCCCAGATCAGTCAGTATTGAACCCTGATAACGATCCCAGATAAGTCATTATTGAACCATAATAACGCTCCCAGGTCAGTCAGTATTGAATCCCGATCTATATCCCAGTTTAGTCAGTATTGAACCCTAATAAAGCTCCCAGATAAGTCATTATTGAACCCTAATAAAAATCCCAGATCAGTCAGTATTAAACCCTGATAACGCTCCCAGATAAGTCATTATTGAACCATAATAACGCTCCCAGGTCAGTCTGTATTGAACCCCGATCTATCTCCCAGTTCAGTCAGTATTGAACCCTAATAAAAGCTCCCAGATAAGTCATTATTGAACCCTAATAAAACTCCCAGTTCAGTCAGTATTAAACCCTGATAACGCTACCGGATAAGTCATTATTAAATCATAATAACGCTCTCAGGTCAGTCAGTATTGAACCCCGATCTATCTCCCAGTTCAGTCAGTATTGAACCCTAATAAAACTCTCAGATCAGTCAGTATTAAACCGTTATAACGCTGCCAGAACAGTCAGTATTGAACCCTGATAACGCTCCCAGATAAGTCATTATTGAACCCTGATCTAGCTCCCAGGTCAATCATAATTGAACCCTGATCAATCTTCCATATCAGTAAATATTGAACCGTGAACTAGCTCCCAGATCAGTCTATATTGAACCCTGATAACGCTCCTGGATAAGTCATAATTGAACCTTGATCCATCTCCCAGATCAGTCAATATTGAACCCTGTTAACGCTCCCAAGTCAGTCAATATTTAACCCTGGTAACGCTCCCAAGTCAGCCATTATTGAGCCCTGATCCATCTCCCAGATCACTCAGTAATTAACCCTGATCTAGCTCCCAGATCAGTCAGTATTAAACCCAGATCTAGCTCCCATATCACTTAGTATTTAACCCTCATCTATCTCACAGATTATTTAGTAATGAACACTGATAACACTCCCAGGTCAGTCAATAATGAACGCTGGTGTATCTCCCAACTCAGTCAGTATTGCACTCTGATAAAGCTTCCAGTTTAGTTTGTGATTAACCTTATACTACCCCCCACGTCAATCAGTACTGAACCCTAGCTTATACTCCAGGTCAATCAGTCATTAACCCTGATACAATTACTAAGTCAGTCAGTACTAAGCACTGTTATAGTATTCATACAAGACATCTGGTGAATGTGAGGAATGCCAGGTCTCCACCGTGGTTCGGATTACACGTTAAGCTGTAGGTCCTTCATTTCATCTCACATTCACCCTACCATTGCACATTAGCGTAAGTGCGTAAAACCCGAACGGGTAGTAAGACGCGGTGTTAATAATAATAATAATATAGTATTCATGTCACTTGACTAAGGTCACAAATGACTGCATTCAGGTCCTCCACCTTTAATATATAAATCTAATAGCTTAAGTAACTAGGCCACTTATCATTCTGGCACATATGTCATTCAATGATAATAATACATGTTATATCACGTGTATATCTTTTTAAATCGTTTCCACTGCCATTGGTGACATAATTATCTGCATCTACATTCAATGCATAGCACTATTTCTTTTTATCATCATCACCGAATCACTTCCCTTTGAAAGTTCCTTAATATGTTTTTCCACGGCATCTTCCAAAGCTCATATAAAAGCTAAGCGATATTACCTGTCTGAATCATCGTGACTGTTATCCTTTTCGAAACGTTTGCAGTCGATTCATCTACTTAACTGTCACATTCCTTTATATCATGTGGCTCCGCGCATTGAGGACAATCCACCGATTGTCTGCAGATTTTTTCCATATGGCTTAATCCCTGGCATCTGTAACATATCACCATTTGTTGGTTATCCTTAATCCTAATGCAATATCATATCAAAAAATCCATTAACTGTTAGAATCTGTCTCACCCTCGAAGATTATTCAACCACCAAATGGTTAATATCCTTTTCCGTTCCTTGATTATATTCATGCATGGAACGGAATTATTTCTTAAATTCATCCAAATAGATTTTACTGCCTTTCATATTCTGTCTGTAAATTTCAATCATAGTTTCTGTGTCATATATCTTGTTTGATATATCATATCTATCATAACCTTCGGTTGTTTCTGGTTAAGATTCACAGCACCCAAACTCTCTCTTGTTTGAATTATGCTTTCCATTAAATTATTTTCTCAATCGCTGTTTTCATCTCAACATGTACAACTTTTTTCACATCATGCAGTCTCTTTACTTTGATGCTTAGTTCCCTAAATAAAACTGCATCTATTAGATCCTTTCGTATGGCCGCATCTTTTTCAATTTCACTAAATGCACTTACCTCCTCGATATATCGTCACCCGAGAATGCAAGTGTTCTATCTCCAAAATGGTTAAATTTGAGATATTTGGTGTATACGTTTATTTAGAATGCATATGATCCACCTGTGGTGAAATTGAGACTATTAAATAATTACTTAAGAAGATACAAGCTCGAGTTGTCTTCTAGTAACATTGGTTTTATACACAAGGTCAAACTTCAATGCTCTTTTACACAAAAGTGAAAAATTGGACATAGAACACTTGCATTCTCGGGTGACGATATGTCTGCCAAATGTTCTTACCAGTACTCAACTTGGGATTACTGTCCCTCGGAGCATACGTGCCCCTCCCCGGTTCAAATTTCACCTCTCATCTTGTTTCTGTTATTCGAACTTTACGTACCTTGATGAGCTCAAGCACCTCCGTCCTCCATCCACTCACACAGTCTGACTTCCATCCTCAGAGCCTTGTTTAGGACAGATGATAACAACTCTTACAATTTTCATAGGTGTCCAAGGAATCTCTCTTCTACATTTTGGGTGAAATTCTTGATTTTGATCTACCCATACATCGCCATCATTGACTAATGCAAGAATCTAAATATATCGTAACCGTCGACATCATCTTCTGACGTCATTAAAGCTTCTTCACCAGGTACTTTTCATAATCGCTGTTGTAGGTTTGCACTACAAACGAGCTTGCGCCAGCCTAGGAAGAAGTGCCTGATCTAAGTCTCAATGGAGACCTAGTCAGGGTCTTAACCGATACAAATGGCTACTCGCATGACTTTGCATAATCCATTTTGAGCTTATTCATCTTTTTAGTGTTCTTAACGGGTCTCCATTCTTCACTCACAAATCCACACATATATTCCCATTTACACTATAATGAGTGTCTATTGCTATAATTCACTTCGCCTTTAAAATAAGTACAATTCCAAGTCAATTATACTGCTACATTAAGGACAGAAAACGTCACAAAATTGACACTTTACATAAATCAAAGTATTTCCAAGGTAGAAACATAATGGTCGTATCATGGTTTGGCATCGATATGGGGAGCAAAGACCTCTTTCGAGGCTCCTATAACCCATCACGACTGTGTAGTTCAAGCATAGCCACGCACTTTACGTGTGCAGTGGACAGTTTAGGGACTGACGTACCCATGCTCGTCGTAAACCTTGCCATTATCGGTCAGCTGGGAAAAAACATTCCGCCTTGGCCAGCTACATCGGCAGGAAGTGTTGTTTCCTCCTTCCGTGAGTGCTGGACGTAGGGGCGCTAACCCCTCGGAGGAGGTCAGGCATCTAGCCTTAGTAGTCAGTCTGAAGAGCTTTAAACCTGAGTTGCCCAACGGGGACCTTCTGGAGGTGGTATGAGCATCTTTCCTGGAAGGTATTAGCTACCAACCGTTTAGTGTGTAGTGAGTATGGGAGACCCCCTTCCCCATAACTCCCACACAGAGACCTCGACAGAGAGTCAACTACCCTTCGAGTTAAACCCTCTATACAGTGCCTGATGCCAACACGAGGAGGCACTATTCCAGAATTTCTGGACGAGGAACATCCCCCAAGCAAAGTGGGGTGACTCTTGTCTCATACAGGTCAGAAAAGTCCAGTTACCATGAGGGCGAACTTGACTCAAACCTATGAGATAGCCCGGGGCTACCCCACTAAACTGCTACACACAACTACACAAAAGACACCTCCTTTAGCTGTCAAGCAGAGCTATTCTGACCGGATGGGAACTAGTTGACGACGTCACGTCGGGATGATCTCGTGAGCTCCCCGGCATATGTGAGTCTGTTCGGTCTGCTAGTTGGCAACACGACTGCATTGTCGCGAAATCTATTGCTTATTTACGAGACTCTCTATCCCCTCGTTAACTTCCCGACTTTAATGGCGTTCATTACTTTTTTTTATATATATATATATCTGATTGTTTATTTAAGTGTTTATATTACTATCCAATTTAGTTAGGTAAGGATTTATTTTAGTGTGTTTTAGCGTTTAGTAATTTTCAAGTGGAATTTTTATTTGTATTTGCATCATAGATTTTCAAAACAGTTGTTTTAAAGTGTTAGGTTAAGGCTGAGCAATAATTTAAACAACGTGTGAAATTTTAAATTGTTTCTTGTGGTCGATATATATTTTATATATTCCGTAGTTTCTCATCTTAATAAATACTGTACGCCATAAATTAAGCCCAAGCCCTAAATGTTATTTGCCACAATGTCCCCAGTGCCTTGCAAACCAAAAAGCAACATCAAATTAACATAGGTTTTTTGTTATGTATGTGAATAAAAAATAAAATGTTTACCAATGTTTTAGTTGCTATCGCATTATGTGTATTTTTACAGGTTTTTTGATATGATGTTGAAACACGGAATTTCATCTTATTAATAAAAGTGGGTAACTTAGTATAGGTACTTATTGAATTGTGCAGTA
This sequence comes from Timema californicum, assembly GCA_902141385.1. Taxonomy (NCBI): domain Eukaryota; kingdom Metazoa; phylum Arthropoda; class Insecta; order Phasmatodea; family Timematidae; genus Timema; species Timema californicum. The sequence goes on along the minus strand of CABFOW010007780.1, from coordinate 11,447 downwards.
GGCCTACCACTAGTTTAATTTTAATTTTAATTTTTCCTACTTTCTTACAGATTTAGCTCGCATACTAGTCGCTCTACACAAATTGTAAAATTAATTATAAATCGTACCACTTTCAAACATTTTATTAAGAAATGTTTATTTATACCAACTTAAAAACCATTCTAGGCCTATCTTACTAATGGTGATTGTTGTACATTTTCTAGTTCAATCAATATAAAGCCATTACAAAAAAAGTACAATACAATAGTATGTCTCATACAGTTTATTTTAATAAAAGAAAACAAGACTTCAATCAAAATGCTTCACTTGTCCTTCTTCGCCTGCGGTAGTTAAATATCATCTGAAACAAAACTGCATGATAAAAACAAACATCCTTTGATACATAGCATTTTAATATAATAGGGTAGGCATGAATAAAATATTTAAGAGGAAATGCACTTGCATTTCATGGAAAAAGGGTGGAAAAAATACTTTACAGGCTCGTGTAGAATTCAAACCTCTATTCATAAACTGCTACAAAATACAATCAATTTGTAAAAATAACAAACAACATAGCCTAAAGTATTAATATTTACACTAAGATAGTGATGATCCAAGCCAACTGAATATTAGGAGTACCTAAAATTGGAGAATTTCTACACTATATCTAATAAGAATGTGTATTACATTTTTCATAATATCTATAAATGTTTATGTGTATATAAGTATTGAATATTATTTTATGCACCGGGCCTTACCTCTCAAAGATATGGGGATATTTACACCGATGACGTTAGAATGAGAGAAGTAAACACGAGAAGAAATGTGTCTACATTTGCATGGAGGGAGAATGAAAGTATCCTAACTACACTTGGTTATAATTTCCACCCTCTCTTTTTCACTGACAAACCTGACAATATTGATGCTTTAGCCCATGTACCCAATGATGTAGGATAGATATTTTTTTCATTTTTATAACCAAGAACCAAAATACAATGTACCTAAGAGTGAAAACTTATTTGTAACTAGTAGTTTAATCTCATCAAAGCAACTTATTATAATTCCTTATCAAGTTAGTGATTTCAAAGGTATTTTATCGATTTTAATCAACCACAAACAAGGATATAGAAAAGATTAGGGATAATGCGTAAAATACAGTGTATATAACACCCTTTTTTGTTATAAAATATAACATAATAAATAATTTTAAACAATAATTCTACTTGAGAGGAAACGTCAAATCAAATGATACTGAAATTATAGTTATGGGCATTGAAATTTTTTTAATTTTGCAAAACTTAATCAACGCACCCAACTTATCAGAGAAATGTAGCTATTGATGAACATATTGTGTTTTTTACCTGTATGGCTTTGTGTTTATACAAATGATCCTTAACATTATCACCTCTATATTATTTATTTGATTACTACTGTTCGAAATTGTCATTTATGTAGGCCTATACATAAAGGTTAGGTCAATTTATTGGTCAATACACCAATAATAAAGTATTGAAATAGGAATTGGTTCTTCAAATCATTATAAGTTAGCTCTAACTAACAAAACCCAACTTTACAATTATAAAAAAACATGACTTTGGTGCTTGGTTTAAGAGTTCTTATTCAATTGTTTCAATTATATAGGCTTAAAAATATTTTTAATAATCATTATAATTTTATTATCATTTGATTTTCCGTATCCTTTTGAATAGAATGATGGTGTTAAATTATTTATTATTTTCTATTTTATATAGAAAACAAAGTCCTATTATTGCGCGCCATCCCTGAAAAAATAACTACTAATCTGGCCCTTATGAGATTAGGTTAAACATCTTGAAATAAACAAAATAAATAATTGGACGAGTCTTACATTGTTTTACAAACAATAATCTTTGTTTCGTTCAGTAAATACTTAATGACATCTTTCTCACAGTTTTGTAGGCCTAAGCTCCACTAGCATTCCCTTACTAAAATAAAATGTATTGGTTTTGTGGCACTTTATTATTGGTAAAACATTCGATAAATTACCATTTATATATAACTAATATTAATTTAGAACCGGTATATATGACAAATAATCTAGGATAATTATTTAATTTTAACAATCTACTCAACATATTTGTTTTTAGTAGTAATGCAGCCCACTTTTGTCAATAATAAAAGGGGTAATACATTATAAGGTAACATAACTAGTCCTACAAAAATCCTTAGCTTAGGTGTACTTTTAAGTTAAAACATATTAATATATATAACCAATCTTTTAAAGATAGTTTTTGTTTCGAAAACTTGTGCTTCATTAAAAACATCACATAATCCTATGCACAATCAAATAGGACTAGTTTAAATGTGTTGAATATAATTGTATTGGGTCTGATCAAGTGTCTTTATTTCCGGAATTCACGGTGGCACACAATATATAATAATATAAACTTTACTGTCAATAAAGATAAAACAAACGTACGCTTATGCACTTAATAAGCATCGCATTCTGTTTGTAAGCCTAAGTATAGTTATAAATAATGATACTGAAAATTAGACCAAACTTGAAATTATACACAAGATTAGACCTAAATAAAATATTAAAACACCCCAATAAATACCGTTTTAATACTAAATAAATTAAAGAAATATTAACTAATAAATTAATAGATCAAGACTTTCTAATAATGTTATGACTAATATAAAAAAATTACTTATCATTAATAAAAACTGTGTCGTCTGCTAACTTTGGAATTGCAAATACAACCAAAAGTAAACAAGAAGCAATGAGTTCTGGTTAAAATATGTTGCCAACTTAAATAAATAGTGTTTAAACCCTAATATTGTTGAATACTGGCAAACATGGTCTTCCCGTCACGAAGCGATGTTCGTACAGAATCGCTGTTTAGGTAACTTTTCACGACAACATGCCGCGAAGCGTAGTTGACGACACTCTAGCCGACAAATTTTCCCGAGCGGTCAGTATAACGCTGTAGGAACGTATAGGTGAATAATTGGTATCCCACCCACCACCAACACCCCCTCCCCTGACCTTATGGAGGTGCAGGTTAGAGCTTCACTTTCATAAAATTGTTTAACACCGTAATAATAAATATCTCTTAAGTTTACTTTACCAAGTCAAAGCTCGCTTTAAATGCCAAAATTTATCAACAATATCCTCCAGTAAGCTAGTTCCCAGGTATCTCAATATTGAACCCCTGTCTTACTCCGTAGTCATGTTGAGTCCCTAGCAAGATATTTCCAACTCTTGGTTTTCAATCGTTTGAGCCGGTAAGTGTAGTGTAAAAAGTCAACTCACGCCGCTAGGTTAGGAAGGAAGGATGATAATAGAAGGTGGAGTTAATGGGACAAGTGACACGACGGGTCGTACGTAGCAAGGCGGAAAGCAAGGGGGAAGGGACGAGGCTAGTGTGGGTTGTCGGAGTTAGGGTGGGGGTTATCTCATCAATCTTCTTCCTTCGTTCCCTCACCTCTTTGCTAATCCACAAAGCGGCACCAAAGCAAACCCTTTCGTTAAAATGTTACGTTCAAATAATGTTAATTATTTTAAACTTGTATTAAACATCTCAGTTAATATCTGAACATCACCTAAACAAGGAGATAGTTTCCAATATGTACCATGGTTTATACTTTAGAATAATTATTTATTAACTGTTTTTAGGTGACCTGGCGGTCTAGTGGTAAGGTGTCAGACTTTTATGCTGGCGGCCGGGGTTCAATCCTCGGTCCCGGCAAGGATTTATCTGATTACTAAACCCTTCCTTCACCTCTGACAAGACATCTTGTGAATGTGGGGAATGCCAGGCCTCCACCGTGGTTCGGATTCCACGTTAAACTGTAGGTCCTCCATTTCATCTCACAATCACCCTACCATTACACATTAGCGTAAGTGCGTAAAACCCGAAATGGTAGTAAGACGCGGTGCTAATAATAATAATAATAATTGTATTTAGTATTTTGGTAACAGTAGGCACGCCGAAGCGTGCGTTCGTTCGTTGAGATAAAGGGAAATCACAATCTAAAACTGATTTATTCCAAGAGGAATATTTTAGGAATCTTTATTGTGAGAGTCGAACATGCTCTTAAGATTATTATCTAGTGATATTTAGTAATAATAATAATAAGAATAACATATTGTCTTTGTTTGGACGAAGTTAAGGCCCATGTCTTAAATTAGACTAAACCACTAATATACATATATATATATATATATATATGTGTGTGTGTGTGTGTGTGTGCCGTTAATTTAATAATTAAATACTAGCCATCACCTTCCTACGAAAAGTATTTTATTTTAATTGAAGATATAATTATGTATATAAGTGATTACATTTATGGCCGTGCAACAAAATTTAAAAAAAATACTAAATAGAGAAGAAAATATGTAAACACGCACAAGCATATACACATTAATATGTATATTATATATATGTAAATACATGATACTATGTACTCTACATAATATATTTAATATACATTTAGACAAATTATGAAGCTATCATATTATCTAACAACTTAATAATGATTATAATAATATGTAGGTCTAGTAATGGTATAGCTTCAATAACAATTTTATACTTGAAGATAAAAAATAGATTTACTCACAGCTACAATTTGGTTTCTAAATGTCCACTCACAACAATGTCCGAGACTTCGCCTGCAGAAGTTGAGCAAGCTTAAACTGAATACATCGGTGATCACGCGGGATAATATGTTGTTATAGTATGCTATGGTTTTCTAGTAGTGGGGGGATCGGGGATAGAATCCGGGCCTGGTGTGACGAGGGAGTTTTACTTTTTTTCTATAGGGTTTTACACTCCTTACCCAAGCAATCACTGGTATCTTTCCTCCAAAGTTCTACTTTTCTCACCCTTTTCCCATTGGTGTAAATTCTAGTCAGTATGGGTAGTAGGAGATAATATAAGATGAATGACCTTAGATAAGGGCTAAGGATTGATAGGATAATTTAGAGAAAGTACCCACTGTAACGTCTAAAGAATTTACCAAAACATAAGTACCGTAACTAACTACACTTGGAAAACCATTTGCATTATTACAGTCAAGGGTCATTCAGGCAATTTGTGTCGAGAATGCCTTGGACAGCATGATCATAGGTGCGGTCTTTATTTCAATACATTTGAGCACATGAACAAAAGAGTTTATTTATCACGTGATCTTATGTCAAAGTGGACCATCCCGTACCATGCTACGCTCATTTTCGTATTTTAAATAGGGCCGTTAAAATAATGAACTTAAGAGTGTTGCTTTTGATTAAACCTTTATTGCAATTAAAATATTGTAAAATATACATTACACCATTGGTTTATAAAGAATTACACCCTTACCAATGAAATATGATTAAATAAACTATAGTGTTAATATAAACCCCTCCTACAAGTCTCCCTATAATTATTATTGACACACGATCGTCTAAAAATTGCACCCGAGTCATGCTAGATTTTTAACGAGAATGCCCGGTTTGCTCGGCCCAATTCTACTTAATATCTTGGTTGGACTGATACTTACCTTACATTACATCCTTACCCTTCTTAACATCATGGTTGGACCTTTGCTTAGTGGTCATTACATCTCTACCCTAATTAACAACCCGGTTGGAACACTGCTTGTAGGTCATTACATCTCTACCCTACTTAACAACCCGGTTGGACCACTGCTTATAGGTCATTACATCTCTACCCTACTTAATACCTCAGTTGGACCACTGCTTACCAGTCATTACATCTCTCCCCTACTTAACAACCCGGTTGGACCACTGCTTACCGGTCTTTACATCCTTACCCTACTTAACACCCAGGTTGGATCACTACTTACCGGTCCTTACATCCTGACGCTACTTAACAACCCGGTTGGACCACTGCTTATAGGTCATTATATCTCTACACTACTTAATACCTTGGTTGGACCACTGCTTACCAGTCATTAAATCTCTCCCCTACTTAACAACCCGGTTGGACCACTGCTTACCGGTCTTACATCCATACCCTACTTAACAACCCGGTTGGACTACTGCTTATCGGTCATTACTAGGGGGTGGATTTATAGGTACTAACATTTTTAGAAAAGGCAGCCAAATAGGCACTAAAAATCATAAACATAGGGGCATAAATAGAAATTATAAAGTAAAAAGTGCAATAAATAGGCACCAACAAGATAAAAATAGGCACATAAATAGGTATAATAATGCCAAAAAAGGCACCAAAACACTCAAAAATTTTAATTTTCACTCTTAAAATCCAGCATACACTTTCCATAAACACATATTAATTACTATTATAGTTAATTATAAAATAATTCTCAAGATTTTCAGTAGTAATTTATTTCTGTTGTCTGACAAAATGTTTTTATACTATGAGAAACTTCTCTCGACTTCACATGAAGTCATTGGGTAAAACTTCAGACAAGATATTTCATCTGGGCTGAGCTTGACTTCTGGGAGTGATGTAGTTTGTCCTTCTAAGATGTCCGCAATACTTGCCATCACTTTCCAACCAGGGTTTCGCTGCAATACTCTGTTAAATTTGTCGACGATGGCTGTGCCAACTGAGCCAGAAGCCTGATTCAGGTTTTCTTCTATTCCCCGCATTATCTTCGCAGCTTTCACAAGAGGCAAATACCTCGCCTATAGAGCTGTGATTGCTCCAGGAAGATTTCCAAAATTTTCTTTTACGTATGCCAGATCCGCACTGACACTTGAGCAGGAGATGGCAACATTTGCTTCTGTAATGGCGACAGCTTGTTCTTCGTCAAATGTTTGGACTACCTACTAGCAAAACGGTTGGTATAGAAAAACTCACCATTCTTTCAATATATTGTGTTCTACAAGTATAACCATTGAATTAATATTTTTTTTTCAATAATGTAGAAGGACAGGTGGAATCAATAAAACTAGTGGTAAACGCTCACTACAATTTTAATTTGGAAACGCACCTAAAGATAGTGTATTGTATAATATCTTTTGAATGTCACCCAGGTAATCTGCATAGTACAACGCAGCATGAAGCCATGTACCCCAATGCGTTAACACTGGTTGTGGTGGCAAAGGTGTGTTGGGCAGGGTCGGCCTTAAATAAGAAGATTCGTGATGGAGCGTTCAAAAACACTTTCTTGACTGTGGAAATAATAGCGTTAACATTTTGAAAACGTGATCTAATCTAATGCAACCCCATAAACAGCATTCGCCAGACAAGTCACGTGAATTAACTTGGTGTAAAAAACTTTTAATCTCGCAGCCGCTTTCAACATGTAGGTCGCACTGTCTGTCAGCAACACCAAAAACCTTTCGTCGTTGTTTTCTGATGGCCTCAGAACACCTAATTATAAACAAATTAACTTATTTATAATTATAATTTTTACAGGACTAACACTGCGAATCATTAAATTAACACAGTATATCTTGTACAATTACATTATATACTTACGCAAAGCATCACGAACAAATATGGCAATTGTCGAGCTGTTGGTTGCCTCAACTATCTTTTAAACAACCAAGTGAGGTTTCCCAGGACCCGTAGAGTCTAGTTTTCCAATAACAACATTTGCAACATATCTGCCACAGTGGTCAGTGGTTTCATCAACAGTATCCCAGATGTATGATTCTCCAATATCTTCTCGGATTTTCTCAACTGGCTTAAACGAAATAAAAAGAATGTTTACTGTAAATATTTTAAATCAATACAATTAGTTAATATTTTTTAATGTCAGAAATAAAAAACTGCTATTGTAAAAACTTACAGATAAATAGGTTGAACGCAAGTAGTGTTTCCTCAGAGTTTATTCGTCTGGTATCTTTATGTTGGTATATTTGTTTGTGAAAAGCATTGAAATCTGGATTCTACAGCTTCTTCCAAGGAATATTTGCAGCTACATCAAAGAGCACAATTCATCAGAAAATTGCTCTTGGGTTTTATCGGTATCGTTAACTTTAGGAAAAAATTGTTGATATCCTGTTTTCTTTCCGGAATTCTTTATATGTATTGCAGTATTTTTGTGTTGTTCTAGGTGATACTTCTTCTCGCATTTTACCTAAATATTAAAAATGGAAATTTTCATCCAGTAATATATGTGGATTCTACAAATTAACAAAGCATCACCTAACAAGAGAACTAAGATGGCTTTTTTTTTTCAATCGTAATGTTACGCTTTGGTAAATATTTCCACTTTATCGTTGAGATCCTTCAATAAGAAATCAAACCTAGTTTGAACAATAGCAAATAATTGTAACTTACTTTTAAACAGTAGACAATAAATTTAATAAAAACCTTGACTTTAAAAATTAAAAATTTAATTTACGCTTTTGAAAAGATAAATTACCTCCTTGTAACATGGCTGACAAAAAATTATTTTGCCATTTGTTGTGAAATTCCTATCACCACCAATCCACTGTTTGAATAATACATTTTTACATCGATTTCTCTTTAGGTATTTTCTACTAGTTCAATAATTTACACTGAGTCCAATACTAAGAAATATTAATGAACAGATATGCATATCTAACAACAGCGTAATATACACAACCACTGAATGAACTGACACTGTTGTGCGCTAGAAGATCTTTGTCGACAGTCTGACAAGTCTGAACCAATCAGACCACTGGAAAAGTGGGGTTTTCCTAACTATCACGAGTATCCACGTGGAATAATCTAAGGAATGAGGAGGAGGGAGGGGGGATGCGGGACAGCCGCAAGTATTTATAAAGAAAAAAAGAGGGTCGGAGGAAGATGGATATAGAAAAAGGCAATTTCAGGCTCCCATTTATAAAATTGGAACTAAATAGCAAAATAGGCAATTATAGGTATTATAAAAGTTAAAACATTATCTTCGCAATCATCGTGGGACAGCCGCAAGTATTTATAAAGAAAAAAAGAGGGTGGGAGGAAGATGGATATAGAAAAAGGCAATTTCAGGCTCCCATTTATAAAATTGGAACTAAATAGAAAATAGGCAATTATAGGTATTATAAAAGTTAAAACATTATCTTCGCAATCATCGAAAATAAACTTATACCTCAAAAGCCTACTTTTAAAAGCATAGGAATAAATTAGAAACTTTGGGTAAAATCCACCGCTTACTGGTCATTTCATCTATACCCTACTTAAGAATCCGGTTGAACCACTGCTTATCGGTCATTACATTCTTACTCTTTTTCAACACCTCGGTTGAACCCCTGCTTACCAATTATTACATCTCTACCCTACCTACCACCTTGGTTGAACCACTGCTTACCGGTCACTACATGTCTAACCTACCTAACAACCCGGTTGGACACTGCTTACCGGTCATTACCTCTAGCCTACTTAATAACCCGGTTAGACACTGATTACCAGTCATTGTATCTCTACCCTAATTAACACCTACGTTGGACCACTGCTTTGCAGTCATTACATCCTTACCCTTCTTGACATTCCGGTAGGACACTGCTTACCGACATTATAATCTCTACCCTACCTAACAACTCGGTTGGACCACTGCTTAGCTGTCATTATATCTCTACCCTACTTAACACCTCGGTGTGACCTCTGATTACTGGTCATTACATAACTACCCTTCTTAACAACCCAGTTGGACCACTGCCGTTGAATTGTATATATACTATTAGTATATATACATTCAACGCCACTGCTTATCGGTCATTACGTTCCTACCCATCTTTGTCTTGATTGCACTTTCACCAATGGGAACGTGACGATTTTAAATAGCGAGAAATGTATCTAAGCTTCTTTGTTTACTCCTCCTGTCTGTTAGGCTGGTGACTTTCTCGTCATCTTGGTGTCTCAAACCAAACAGTTAAAGGAAATAAATTACTGCTGGTTACTAATGACGTCACATTTTGAAGCTAATTTGCGAAAGGTTTGCATCTTAATCTGATGCACCTAAGAAGTATAAGCACTATCACACTTCGACTACAATGTACAAAATAGAAGAAAAAAAAAGGAAGAAAATGAGTAGTTCACCTTAATAGGGCTCTTATATATGTGCTGAGAAACCCTCCCCTCTTACTCTGATGAGCTTACACTGACACGTTAATATCTTCACCTTGAAAACGTTGACTTGATTTTTAATTTTACCTTTTTCTTGTTTTCTATTCTAGATCAACTTATGCTACTGCGGATTTTTTTAATCTACATCTTGGCAGGAAGACTCCTGCAGGCCATTTTAATGACCAAGCCAAATAGACTAAGTTGTAGAGTATAAAAAAAATAAGTTAACAAAAATCTACCTGATAAAAATAATAATGTTGTGACAGTGTAGGACTATTTTTGGAATAATTTGAGAATTTATAGTTTTTGTTTCAATGTTATATCTTTAAAACATAACGTCATTTACATGGAATATTCTATCTTGACCCGCCGTAAAGTCACAGGTAGGCAACTTTCTTAATTATACAAACATTACTGAAAAAATGTCACTATCATCCTCTCTCTTTCTACTCCAAACTCTTTGTTTAAAGTTCAGCAGATCCGGTCTAAACGTTATGGTGCCAAAGCCAAATCTAAGTTAACACAATACACTCCTAACTATATATATATATATAAAATAAGGACAAAGAATGGGTGCAAATAAAGAGCAGTCTCCAAGTACTCTTTATTCTGATAAACTACGGGGCAGCGTAGAAAGTGCTGCCAATGTCGAGATAATCTAACAAAGCATTGTTATCCAGGACCACGCTTTGGTTCTGTTCCAGAAAATTGTGTCCCCTTATTATTCCTAAATTCTTATCTAAGTGTGCACGTGACGCTATTGTTCTTCAAGGTCATCGCCCTGTGAGAAAATCAACCTCTAACTTGATCCACAAAACCCAATACCGAAATTATTCGTATTAAGAGATTAAATCCTGAGTGAATCCTGAGTTGATTTAATGTTACAAGTGTATGGATAAGGATGTTTATATATAAATAAATATACATTTACAAATATGCTCCGGTTAAAGTCTAAAACCGGATAAACTCTATATTATCCAAATATAATGTTGACGTTATCCAAAATACATAGATAATGTTGATTGAGAAGTGATTGAATAATGTTTTTCGAAGTTTATCCAGACAATATTGACATTATCCATCCACACTTGTATAGTGACAATTTATATGGTTGAGGCTAGGTTAGTTAGGATAGGATAGGTTAACTTAGATTAGGTTAGGTGAGTTTAGGCTATGTTAGATTAGTGTAAGTTAGGCTATGTTAGGCTAGTTTAGAATAGGTTAGTAGAAAATAAAGCATAAAATGAGGGATTTAAACTGTTAGTGCACTTATATGTTAAAATTTATTGTCCAATTTTGAAATATGTTTTCAAAATAAAATCTGTATTGAGATTTGATTAGTTTTTCAACAACGTTATCCAGGTCTTGCTAGCTAGTGTTGATATCATCCTGATAAAATCATAAATGAGATCAATTACTTTCTATACCTGACTTTATCCACTTCACCTAGCTAAATCTATGGCTACACGAGCC
>CABFOW010007779.1:0-12254 GCA_902141385.1 Timema californicum | reverse complement strand
GGGGGGGGGGGGAGAACACACATGTTTTAGTTAAAATAAATCAAGCGTTTCTATTGGAGCCATATTTAACTAATTTTATACACATGGTATCCTCAACAGTTCTTGAATATATGTCCTGAACATTATGAATTTTGAACAGAATTTACTAAATTAAAAATTAAAAAGTTTTATTAAAGCTCGGCGATGATAGGATAGCTCTCGTCCCTCCCCCACCCCCTTGAATTTTATAATATCTTATTCAATATTAACGATTTTTTTTTTAATTTGAGGTATCTAACGTGCACTTTCTGAACTGACTGATTTTATCAACACACGAGAATTTCAATGAGTGAGAGCGAAAGGGCCTACCAATTTTACCGGGAAAGATTATTATCATATGCGTTCCAGGGTTATTTTACATGTCCACAATCGACATGAGACCAACGGCTTTACTTCACCTCCTAAAGAAGTTGTGCTACGGATTTTTATCGCTCAAGATAAATCCGTTGACCTCGGCTGGGTTCGAACCCACAAATATCAGGTCCTAAGATGACTACTTTACCACCAAGACCCCAAGTTGATCACAGATTCTTCCTGTTATCTAATCAGTAAATATTCTGTCTCTCGTGCCATATGTGTGTAGTAGGCTACTAGATGAGCTGTCTTATAGAGATAGTTTGTAAGTCGCGCGACTGGAGAAAGTACGCCTCCAAACACTCACCATCTGTATCCCGAAGCCGTGAACGTTCTTGAGGTAGTTAGGCCCGTATGTGAGTAGAACCAGGAAGGTCCAAACCCCCCCAAAGTTGGATATCATGATGGCCCATAGGGGTAAGGAACGAGCCATGGACCACCAAGGTACAGGAGGCTGGAACAATTGACGAGAGATTCAAACAGAACAATAGGCAATAGATTCAAAGAGAACAGTTGACAGTAGATAAAAAAATAGTATTTTGTATTGGCTTCAAACATTCTACCATCGGGATTTTTATTCTATTGGTGTAGATTTTCAAATGCCTTAATGAGTAATAATATGATGAGTAAGGTTGTGTTGGGGAGGGAGAAGGAGATATGATAAAGGAGGCGAGGGAGGTGATATAATAAAGGGGATGTGAAGGAGATAAGATAAAGGAGGTGGGGATATAGAATAAAGGGGGTTGGGGGTGATAGGATGAAGGAGGTGGAGAAAATAGGCTAAATTAGGTGGGTAGGAGATATTATTATTATTTTTATTAGCACCGTGTCTTACTACCCGTTTGGGTTATACGCACTTACGCTAATGTGTAATGGTAGGGTGATTGTGAGATGAAATGGAGGACCTACAGTTTAACGTGGGATCCGAACCACGGTGGTAGGCCTGGCATTCCCCACATTCACAAGATGTCTTGTCAGAGGTAAAGGAAGGGTTCGGTAATCAGATAAATCTGTGCCAGGACCGAGGATTGAACCCCGGACCGCCCAGCACAGAAGTCTGACACCTTACCCCCTAGACCGGCAGGTCACCTGTAGGAGATAAGATAAAGGCGATGGGAAAGAGATAGAATAAAGGCGATGCAGATGAGATAGGATAAAGGGGTGAGAGGAGGTGATAAGATAAATGAGGTAAAGAGATATATAATTACATATCAAGCTACTTTGAAGATTTATTAGGCCTATTTGTAAACAAGAGAGAAATAAATACTTGTACAATAATATCGAGAACATTTACCAAAACTATGTTGTGGCAAGCGCCCTTCACTCTTTAACTTGATAAACTCTGGCTTATTACTTTACTCGAGTTGTTGGTTACAAAACAGGCCAAGAGGGGAACTTGTTGAACACGTGATTCTGAGGGAGGGGGAGTTAATTGACGGGAGTCTCGAGGTTCTCGCAAAATTCCTCCCCTCTTTATCATACCCCCACATTCTTACCAACCCCAACTCAGCACGTCAGTACGATGAACTAATCATCACTACTTCGGAAAACAAGACAGTTTGCCCCCCTTGCGTTGAAAAGGCAAGTTGCCCCTGAAACTGTCAAAGGCAAAAGGCAAACAATCTCGCGAATTGATCGATGGGACGGTAGGGCCTCTTAAGAGGGAGTTTGAAGGGGAAAGGAGTTAAGGTTCAGTTTGTATCAAAAATTTTAAAACATAAAACATTTTGTTGGTTAAAATAAATAAATAAAATTAAATTCAGAATACACGTTTAATTTTATTTTGATAATAGAGATGGTTCGATCGTATATTTCTTGAATCCAAATCTTAAAATGATCGTAAAAAAAAATTGAACTCAAGATTTTGATGAATGTTGACGTTTCATAACCCACTGAAATTTAAAAAAAAAATGTTTTCGCAATGCCGTCCATCTGTCTGTCTGGACCACGGACTAGAGCCGAAACTATTTTACAGATTGGGCTGTAGCTTGGTATCTGGGGTTCCATCAGGTCCCTCCGAGGGAGTTTTTTGGATCTAGATATCCAATCCTAAAATTAAGGGTAGTTTACTGAAGGCCTCAAAGACAAAAAAAAATGATTTTCTTCAAATTCACTATCAATTTTGGATTAGATTATATATCTAAACAATGTTTATTGTTATTAACACGATGACAATTCTCATTTCCTTATTAAAATAACTTTGAGGGTAGTATTACTTTACATAGGGGAAATTTTGCAGTCTTGATAATTTCTTTGCAACTATTTGAGATACGAAATAACTTTTCATTGAACATTTGTAGTTACTATTAAAGATAAAAAATCTTTTATTTGAAACATATTTTTATAAAAACCATAATTTCTGAGCTATACGAATATATATATATATACTTTTTAATTCAGGTTTTTGAAAATGAATTTGGTTCTTATGCTCTTTGTTGGACAAATATGTGTTATTTTGTCGCCCTCCCAGGTACACAAGCTTCTACAGTTCCTTCTACCAACGGCTTAAAATTAATACTTTTTTTAACACCGTCTTACTACACGTTCAGACCATAGGCTTATGTAATAATACATTAATGGGTTAGAGATGAGCAAGGTTTAATTTCAGAGGAATTGTACGTGCACTTACGCGAAAAGAGAGTGGAAAACTATATCGGAAAAACACATCCTTAGTTCACTAAACTGGGATTATAACCCTGATCTACCCGTCACCGGCAAACCAGACTAGATGAGCGTGATGTTTAGTCCGTAATCCCACCCACGATGGTGAGTTCCGTTCGAATCCCAGGCGAACCACCGCTGACCTTCAAAACCCCCATTCGTAGCTAACCCCTAGATGACTGAACTTCTGACTCCCTCCGGAGACTCGAACCGTATCCCCTGATGTGATGAGGCGTTGACGCTCTCGGCCAAGGACTGACCTGTTTCCTGGCGAGATGTGGACCGACCTCCCTTTCTATCATCTCTTTCTCTTCCCGGGATATCCTGGGATGACTCGCCGGCGAGTCGAACACCAGCCCCCACCACAGCAGACACCAGACCGCACCCAGAGCCCCGGGCACGTAGAACGCGTACTCCCAGCCAAGACGGTCTATCAGCAGTCCGCACAGAGGGAACGTAACTGCTGTGCCCACGGAGTTACCTGGAACAACATCCAACAGGGAGGTCTATCAGCAGTCCGCACAGAGGGAACGTAACTGCCGTGCCCACGGAGTTACCTGGAACAACACCCAACAGGAAGGTTACAATTAAAAGGTAAAATGAAGGAACATTTCGAAAATACAAACCTATTTTGTTGCGGTCAACACTCGTGATATTGCTATATTATTATTGTTATGCTATAGGTATAGATAATATAATTATAAAAAGAGACCGATGCAGTTCACGTGACTTGAATGGAGACGTGAGATTATGTCTAGTTAATGTTTTAACTCCCAAAAACTGTCTTTCTTACTGTGTTCTTACTATAATAATAATAATAATAATAATAATATTTAGCACCGCGTCTTACTACCCGTTCGGGTTATACGCTTTAAGTACTAATTACGCTAATGGATTAGGAATTGGGAAGGTTGAATTACAGGAAATGAACCCGCATTTGCGTAGATGGAGAGTGGAAAACCACTTAGGAAAAACCACCCCCAGTTCACCAGACCGAGATTCGAACCTCGATCTAACCGTTCTCAGCAGTCGAGCTTCAACACGACAAGCGCGTTAGCCAACTACGCCACCGAGGCGGGTTGTTCTTACTATAGAGTGGTGTCGCTAGGAATGAAGATGAGAACTACATGACCTGCCGCGGGTCAAACTTCCACCCACTTAAGACAGAGCTAGGAGGTATAAATTGTCATCCTAACTTTGCGACCCCAATTTTTGTAACATGAAACATTTTATTTATAGATTTTTCATTAGTTTAATTAAATTATATACATATCATCTATCGGGTGAGGAAGCATTTAAATTGAGACAACAAAATATTTCTAAAATGAAGTATTTTATTTTAAAAAATTGCTTCGCACCAAATATTTTTGTTTTTAAGGAGGAGATGGAACAGTACTAATTATTTTTTTTATTTGATGAACGTCTTCAAGGTTGTTTCAAGGTTATTTTGGTTGTTTTTTTTAATGAAAGACTTTAATTATTTTAACAAAATTTTATTCTACAAATAAAAACACCTTTGCATGAAACTTTTTTTTAATGACATTAAATATTTCAAGATATTTTAATTTGTATTTTTTATTACAATTTTTATTCAAGAACGTTGGTGACTTGGTGGTCTAGGGGTAAGGTGTCAGACTTCTGTGCTGGCGGCCGGGGTTTGATCCTCGGTCCCGGCACAGATTTATCTGATTTCCAAACCCTTCCTTCACCTCTGACAAGACATCTTGTGAATGTGGGGAATGCCAGGCCTCCAACGTGGTTCGGATCCCACGTTAAACTGTAGGTCCTCCATTTCATCTCACAATCACCCTACCGTTACACATTAGCGTAAGTGCGTATAACCCGAACGGGTAGTAAGACGCGGTGATAATAATAATATATTCAAGAACGTTTTATTACATTAAAAGTGTATAGAATTTAATGGATATAATTTCAAACATTTATTAAAATAATGTTTAGATTATATTTAACATGATCAAAGAATAGTATTATATCATAAAAAGTGTAATAAAAAATATGGGTTAAAATATCATCAAAAAATGAATGTTAAATTAAAAAAGATTCAGACGAAAGTCGTTTTGCTTTTATTTGTGGGTGTGTATATAATAAAATGCCATTGAAAAAAAATTAAATGTTTTTACTAAAAAAAAAAAGTAATGTTAACCTTGAAATAACCTTTGAGACGTCCAACAAATCAAAAATAACTAGTGATGTTCTCCTTACCCTTCAAAAACAAAACACTTTTGTAGGGAGAAATTATTTCTGAAATGCTTCATTTTCAGGATATCTCATTATTATTATTAGCACCACGTCTTACTACCCGTTCGGGTTATACGCACTTACGCTAATGTGTAATGGTAGGGTGATTGTGAGATGAAATGGAGGACCTACAGTTTAACGTGGGATCCAAACCACGGTGGAGGCCTGGCATTCCCCACATTCACAAGATGTCTTTTCAGAGGTGAAGGAAGGGTTTGGTAATCAGATAAATCTGTGCCGGGACCGAGGATTGAACCCCTGCCGCCAGCACAGAAGTCTGACACCTTACCCCTAGACCGCCAGGTCACCTGTAGGATATCTTATTGTCTCAACTTAATTGTCTCACACTGTATATATATAATGTGTGTGTGTTTATCGCACGGGCCTAATTTAATTTATTTCCGTGTTTTTAAAGGATACCAGGGAATTGCGTCTTGCACGCATTTCGTTAGAGATACAAGTAAATAGCGATACATAAAGGAAGAACCTACCATTACAGCCCGATGAACGTCTCTCTCATATCAACAAACCGGTGGACCAAATAGAAACATTCAAACTTATATTAGATACGTGAAAATATACATTTCTTTCACTTCGAGTTTAGTTTAAATCAAACATATCGAGTTTTGATCATATTCGACTAATATAGAGTAAAATTATTTGTACTAAGAACGTTTCCTGTTTAAATTTCTATCTTCTATAAATAAATAAACTAAAAACCACATATATTTTATTAGAGTGATAGTTTTTTGTTGAAAAAAAAGATACGATAAAAAAAATTGGATTTTTTTTATTAAATTGAATATAAATGCTCAAGCTATTTTACTCTTTTAATAATACAAAAAAATATATGTATAGGCATAGTGGGAAAAAAATTAATTTAACTCAAAATTTCCTAGATTAAAAATGCCTTTTTAATCGTTTACCTTTACTCGTATCCTTTAATATATATACCAAAACAACGTGAGATCTACCAACCACTCGGTTCGAGCTGATGGACTGGACTTCCGATAACAGGGGAGTTTGGGGTTTGAATCCCGTTCCTGTATATCAATTTTTGTTAGCACCGCGTCTTTATACCCGTTCGGTTTCAACACTTAAATACTAATTACGCTGATGGTCTCTAGGGATTGTGAAGATTATATTTAAAGGAAATGTATCCGCATTTGCATGATGGGAGAGTGGAAAAAATCCCTTTTAGTAAAACCACCCTCAGCACACCTAACTGGGATTCGAACCTCGACCTCCCCATCATCGTCTGTCTAGTCTACTGTGAGAGTAGCGTCTTAGACAATGCGGCCACTGAAGCGGGTACGTTTGGGTGTTCCGAGGGGCTGTTTTTACTAAATTATTTTCCAATATACCTCCACGCAAATTCAGGTACACTTACCGAAAATCCCACCTTTCTTATCCTTAACCCCTTAGCGTACAGTAGCTCCATGGCTTCTTTGGTGCTGAATGACAGCTCACAGCTGACTTCTGAGGGTAAACATTTAGGTATATACCTACATTTTGACCGTCAGAAATGACAGCTGTTAAACACATGTTTTTGCAGATCATCTAATTCGGCGTAGGGATACATAATTTGGTCTGGTAACTTGTCAAAGCTGTCAATCAGCACCAAAGAAGCCATGGGGCTACTGTAGTTAGCTAATACGTGTACAGTTCGAATATTTCGAATAAATACGCAGTGAAAAAACACTTTAAAAAATGAACCAAATCAGAACCATTAGTAGGATGGAAATATTATACCAATTTGAGAGAGCTAATCAAGTTTACTAAGATTTCAATAAGAGATTCGGTATTCTCAGGCAAACTGAAGATTCTGATTAAAGATTCAGTTTTAAGGAAACAATAAACATAAACCCATCTCTGGTTATATTTTTTACTAGAGGTTTTTTTTCCCCTGTGCTTCACCTATTATCGTAATAAAACTCTTAGAAGCAGCTGCGAGCTACTCTCATTCCAGTTTGTGACATAGTGCATACATGTAGCACATGAAGAATAAACACACAAGAGATAGACGTACGGTAAGAATTTCCCAAGAAGAACCTTATCCGACAATTTGAAAAGAAACAAGATCTTCTTTCTCGTATCATTTTGGAGAGATAATATCATTGCAATAAATAGTAGTTCTGTGAACAGTAGACATCTCTCCATGTTATTATCGTTACTAAAGTCTTAAAATTTATTTTTTAGATTTCAAGTTGAAAGATCTATAATTTTTCCTTGTTGACCAAGTCAGACATAAAACAAATTAATATTATATAGGGTGACCAGGCGGTCTAGGGGTAAGGTGTCAGACTTCTGTGCTGGGCGGCTGGGGTTCAATCCTCGGTCCCGGCACAGATTAATCTGATTACCAAACCCTTCCTTCACCTCTGACAAGACATCTTGTGAATGTGGGGAATGCCCAGGCCTCCACCGTGGTTCGGATCCCACGTTAAACTGTAGGTCCTTCATTTCATCTCACAATCACCCTACCATTACACATTAGCGTAAGTGCGTATAGCCCGAACGGGTAGTAAGACGCGGTGCTAATAATAATAATAATATTATTATTATATACAACCATACATTATATTACTATATGATATCCGCTGTTCGTGTGGTTTAAGACGTAATTCTTGCAAGATATGTTGAAATTCAAATAAATATTTTGGAGGTCCTCGATTGATTGCTTAAGAATTTTAAACTCAAATCACCTGGGATGAACAATTAAACTAAACACACTCATTATGAGTGACCACCATTTTGGAATGGATCACCGGATCGCCAAACCACGTAGGTTAAGGTTAAAAAAAAATATATATCTTGACCAAAATTTGTTAAAATTTGTCAACGTGTTAGGTAGTAACCGTGAAACAGACAGACTAAACACCAAACAGTAGAGTTAAAACAAGACCTCACTCCACTCGGTTAGTAATATAGTAACGCGCTTCGCTGCCCGCGTGGTCTAACGCTTTACTCTCGCATTAAATAGAGGTTCGAATCTCAGTTAGGTGTATTGAGGGTGGGTTTTTTTGCAAGATAGTTTTCCACCCTCTCCCACGCAATTACGGGTACACTTCCTCTGAATATAAACTCCCTCATCCCTAAAACAATTAGCGTAATTAGTACAAAAGCGTATAACCCGAACGGATATTAAAACGCGGTGCTAAAAAAACAAAAAAAGAGTTAAACGTTATCAATGTTAACAAGGAAAAAAGGTGAGCTGGGGGTCTAGGGGTAAGGTGCTGGCAGCCGGGGTTCAATCCTCGGTCCCGGCACAGATTTATCTGATTACCAAACCCTTCCTTCACCTCTGACAAGACGTGAATTATTCACAACTTGTGAATGTGTGGAGTGTCAAGCCTCCACCGTGGTTCGGATTCCACGTTAAATTGTGGGTCCTCCATTTCATCTCACAATCACCCTACCATTACACATTAGCGTAAGTGCGTATAGCCTGAACGGGTAGTAATATGCGGTGCTAATAATAATAATATTAAACAGGGGAAAAAAAAGTTTGTGTTATTTTAAAAAGTTCCTTTCCACGAAAATCCTGCTATACATATCCTTCCCTCCCATTATCATTCTTTTCACCCGTCTCGCACGAGACTCAACACGATTTCTGAAAGCCAGCTTGAACGTTGGAGGTCATAATTCAGAGGCTATCTCCTGCCGGCAGTCTTACGGGTTGTCGGCATTAAAGGAGTAGTTCCCTCGCAAGGAAAGGGGGAAGGGGGTGTGTTACGTTACGATCTGCGCGAGTGCGTGCAATGCGTGTGCGTCAGGGTGATATATATACGCGTATATTTTTGTGTGTGAGGTTCATCTCGTGTTTTCGGTAATGGAATCATCTTTCTATGGTGGTTCTTTTTCACTTTTTTATGTTGGTAGCGCTGTAGTCGTCGTCAATAAATTTTATTTTAGTGTGGTTTTTCTTACTCGTGTAGGATATCCGTTATATCTCGGGAGTAGCTTTATAAAAATTAATTTTTAATTTGTATTTTAGTATTAAACGTGATTTATCTAAATTCAAATAAGAAAACTAAACTATTCCGCAAACATTAATATAAGTCATAGTGATGAAGAGGGTTGGTTTTTTTTAAAAAAAAGTGCACCACATTTACACCCCTCACTTATCCCCCACCCCCTTTTCTCGCTGCTGGTATTCAAAACTCGACACTCCCCCGTTACTAATATTTCAGTCTGTTGTGAAACCTACGCCCTAAACCGTCTGGCCACTGGTTTCAGTGAACTGCTATTAAAGTAAAGGGTTTATGGTGGGAGTTTAAGGGACGGGAGAGAATACCAGTGTTTTTGCAGTTTTTATAGCAAACAAATTTTTGGCTAAAATAAATCAAATATTGCTCTAGTAGGAACCTAGAGTTTAATTTTCTTCACGTGTTGTTATCAACATTTGTTGAATATCTGTCAAGAGCATAGCGAGACATTAGATGAGAAACTTTTTAAATGAAGAGAAAAAGTTGTCAATTAATTCCAGAACACCCTTCACAGCTATTCAACAACTGTTGATATAACCACGTGAAGAAAATTATACTTTATGCTTGTACTGGAGAAATATTTTAATTATTAGTATTATTAGCACCGCGTCTTACTACCCGTTCGGGTTATACGCACTTACGCTAATGTGTAATGGTAGGACGATTGTGAGATGAAATGGAGGACCTACAGTTTAACGTGGAATCCGAACCACGGTGGAGGCCTGGCATTCCCCACATTCACAAGATGTCTTGTCAGAGGTGAAGGAAGGGTTTGGTAATCAGATAAATCTGTGCCGGGACCGAGGATTGAGCCCCGGCCACCAGCACAGAAGTCTGACACCTTACCCCTGGACCGCCAGGTCACCAATATTTTAATAATAATGGCCAAAAATATATATTTTGTTATAAAAATTCCAAAGGCACTGATTTTTTCCTCGCGTTCCCTCCCATTCCAACTTAACATGATTTTATAAAAAAAACTCGCGGTTTTCGGGCACCCCCCACCCCCTCTCCTAAATTCCTCGTACTTCCATGGTAGTTACCGTAGTACGTGGTGACGAACTTGCTCCTCTCGTGTGGAGGAATCCACCTGCTGACCATCACGTGCATAGCTGGCCACGTCACGCCCTGGAACAAATCAAAACACACATCACTTACACACTCCACATGTGCTGGACTCAATCAACGTTACCCTCCAGGGAGGAGGGGGAGGGAGGGGAGATTAGATAGTTAGCGAACAATTACACGGGCAGCGCTCGACAGTGTGGACCCTAGAACGTAGAGCGGAACTAAGGTATGGTCACGTGACGAGCTCCAGGCCAATCACAAGGTCACAGAAACCATCTCGGCTCTCTCTCTGCACTTCTCTGTCAATTCTGCGTGGAGGAACCAACGAAACTTTAAAAAACCAACTGACTCAATCGGTGCGCATGCGCATAAATCAAAACACAATCTATACGCATTAACATAAACCAAAACACAATCAGTGCGCATGTGCATAAACCAAAACACAATCGGTGCGCATGAACATAAACCAAAACACAATCGGTGCGCATGAACATGAACCAAAACACAATCGGTGCGCATGAACATAAACCAAAACACAATCGGTGCGCATGAACATGAACCAAAACACAATCGGTGCGCATGAACATGAACCAAAACACAATCAGTGCGCATGAACATAAACCAAAACACATAGTATAATAATATTTAGCACCGCGTCTTACTACCCGTTCGGGTTATACGCTTTAAGTACTAATTACGCTAATGGATTAGGAATTGGGAAGGTTGAATTAGAGGAAGTAAACCCGCATTTGCGTGGAGGGAGAGTGGGAAAAACATTTAGGAAAAACCACCCCCAGTTCACCCGACCGAGATACCAAAACACAATCAATGCGCATGAACATAAACCAAAACACAATAAGTGCACATGTGCATAAACCAAGACTAAATCAGTGTACATGTTCACAAACCAAAACTCAATCACACACCAAGACTCAACCAGTGCACATAAACCAAGAATTTCTACGAGCGATAATGAAATGGTTTATCAATTTTGCTGGGAAAGGTATTTTCTCGTACTTTCCAGGTCTCTTATACAAGCCACAACCGACACGGGACCGACGGCTTTACTTCCACTCAGAAGGAAGTTGTGCAACGGATTTTAATCGCGCAAGAAACATCCGTCGTTACCTCAGGAGGGTTCAAACCCACGAACATCGAGTCCTGAAATGAGAACTGTATCACAAGACCACCCAGGTCGACAAGTACTGGCTAACCACGATGTAATTACAAGAGGTAAAACAGTTTGTCGTTTTATCGGGGACTCAAACTCGTTAGAGAAAGAGCCGGGAATATCGGTGTATCTGTTTCCGAATGTAGTTTTGCCCGTAGAAAGTCCGGGGAAAAAAAATTGGATCCAACTTGTGAAAAGAATGACAGAATAAAAGAAAAATAAGGTTCGTAAGAAGGAGGGTTTCCAAGATCAACGCCTTTGGGGCGCGTAAATTCTAAACAACTCTGGGTCGGAGAGGGCGCTCATTAATCCATCATCGCCATTAGTGGGGGTGCACTCACGCGCAGACCAACCCCTTCTTTTTTTTAAATGTAATTCTTGTTAACCAGGTTGCGTTGGCTGGCCTGGACAGGCGCACGGACTAAATCCTGAGTGATAACCATAGACGTATAGTCAAATATCTTTAATTTGAGTTTTTACTTGACTTTTATGTTATTCATATATATATAAATCTACGATACATCGATAAAATTATATTGATATATCGACTGTTTCCGGTACATTGAATCCTTTTATCATGGGTCCCAAGCGGGCGAGAACATATCACAGGTACAGTTTTAACAAGGGCTGCTGGGAGACCTGGCGGTCTAGGGGTAAGGTGTCAGACTTCTGTGCTGGCGGCCGGGGCTCAATCCTCGGTCCCGGCACAGATT
>CABFOW010007778.1:0-21869 GCA_902141385.1 Timema californicum | reverse complement strand
CTTTCTTCAGTTACCGTCAATTGGGGGCTGGCGCTGAAGCGACTCTTCACTTCCTACGACCATTGACCGGGCCCTTAAGGGCTAAAGTTAGACTATAATTTACCTTGATAGGTAACAGTCTTTCCTAAAGTCTGGTTTTATATTCGTACAAAACCCATAGCTAATAGCGAATGAATAGTGTATTGCACATAGTGCGTAAGAAATTTACTATCTTAAAATATAGAGCTCTCACCATGTTCTGCTAAGACTATAATATATTAAAGTTGGCTATTAGCTTATAATTATAATATTATTGGTTTCAGCAACCATAAAAATTTGAGAGGTAGCTTTATTGGAATAAGGTAACTAAGAACTTGATTACATTTGTTTGAATAACAAACTTCTGGTAGTAAGATGTGGTGCTAATTTCATTGCAATAACAAACTTTGTGAAGTAGTCTTGCCTTCAAACGATCATTTAGGTAAGATTTAAAGGAAGTATTACTATATCAGCCTACATCCACTTAATTAAAGAAATAAGTCACCAATTTTGAAATTAATTATGATGTCAAACCTTTCATTAACACATTCATATAATTTAACTGAACATACATTAATATACCTCATAAATATTCCAGTGGCGTCGTGTCAGGGCAAAAAGGTAAGCACTTTTTGCCTTTGATTGAAGATATGTAATTATTTTATTTCAAGTTTGCAAAAAATGTTTTTTGCCTGGTAATCATTTAAATGTAATTCAAGCATCAATAGGTTTGAAAAAAACAATCCTACATATGGCAGTGACCGGAACATGCATGCAAAACGTGCACTAATCCACTTAATGATGGTAGAAAGTCGGATTTGTCCGACTTTCAGCCCATTGCTCTAGCTACTGTAGTTATTATTTGTGACATTATAGATCTTGGAGGGGGAGAGCTGTGGATGCCAGGTAAAAATGCAAGCAGCCGAGCTACGACTTCTCTTACCCGAAAGTTGACGACTAGAACCGAAGTCACTACCACTCTATTCCCCTTTCAAAACATATTAGGATGGTATGGCATGAAAGGGCAAATTAATATATTATTGTCAAGGTACTGACCCCGTGCCAACACATCTTTAAGCCCAGTACACACGACTAAACTTCTTGTACGTAAGGTTATACAAGATATTTCAGCCTGAAGATGGCATCATGTGAACACCAAAACTATAATAACCTAGAATCAAGGAACTCAGAAATACATCAAGGTTACTCTAACCAAAACGAATACAAGATCTGCTTTTCACAACTTATTGTATATAATTCCATGAAAGCGAACGCGTTCTATATCAGTCATTTCTCTTGTACAACTTTTGAGTTGTAAACACAGAAACTTCGTCTGCTGGACAGTTACTTTTAAAAAGAGAGAGAGAGAGTGCTTGAAAGAAAAATGGCTAAATGCCTGATAATAAACACATAACTATAATTTGAGGAGATTAGGCCCCAAATATGAAGTTTTCAACAATTTTAATTATGCCTTTAAATAAAAAAACTACTTTTTTATTTTCATAATATTTAGGAATGACTAAGAAATTATTTACATTAAATACCAATATTTTACAAATCATTCAATCATTATTTTTCCATAAAAAGGGCAAAAATACTAAATTTTTCCCTTCAAATATTGTATATACAATCACAAATGTCGTAGGAACAGTAACTGGCTAAAATTTGTATGCGATCCATGTGATCAAGAAATTTTACAGTTTCTTGCATAAATTTTGGTAAAAGAAGTTGTGTCTTGTGTACTAGGCTTTAGAGTTTTGTGGAGTTTATTGTAGCAGGTGCTTTTGTTTTGTTGTGTGTATCAGTGAACGCTAACAAACGAAAGTTTTTAATTATATGTCTATAGTAAGTTATAACACAATAATGTAAATCACAGAACAGAAGGATGCCCAAAGCTACAACTATCATACAAAAAACACTTCCGAATAGCTTCTTGAAGCATAAATAATTTTTGTCACAAGACGCTAAAATATTCATACAGATTATCAAATGATGTCAAAATGCCTCTATGCCTTGAATGTGTGTGAGGGAGAGAGATATACCCGATGTTTAAACGACAGCTCGAAAATTTCAGCTTCAGATGTCCACCAATCTATTAATGCACTCTATGTTCAGAATAACTGATATTCACATCTTATGGTTGTATCATCGCTGCACAGAGATTATTTACATGTTTAGTTAATGGTTGGATTATCTAATCTGTGATATGTTATTTTCGGTCTTATTACGGATGACTTTTTGTATTTGAAATAGTTTTTACGACTAAATAATTTGTGATTTTATAAAGCTATTAGGCACCTACCAACTACATTTGATCACTTGCGAGCAACAGAAAATTCATGCCGTTTTACAAAGGTATGTCAGAAATTGTCACTTTAACCTCAACCTTATGATTTCGAGTTAATTATAAAAAATTGTCTTCTTTTATAAAATGTATTTGTCATTATTTTATTCAAACTGTGAAGCTTGGATTACACGGTTATAAATAATTACGTAGGTAATAAACGTAAACTTGTCTAAAACTTCACTCTTTCTAAAGGCCAAGACAAAATTACTAAATTTGATTGAATAGGCCTAATATATTAGTTTTTACATTGAATATTGATTTGCTATTACATTTATTTATTTGTAAAGATACTTTTTTCAGTATCTTCAAATGAAATTAATTTAGCCTATAACTCATGGAAAAGGCCTAACTGTGGGTATATAATCGTGACTGGAATGTAAATAATTTACTATAAGGCCATGACATTTATACTGGAATCACGATCAACTTAACGTAACTTAACTCAAAGGTTCTAGTCTTTTTAAATGAAAGCGATCGCGATGCATTTAAGTTAACTTGACATTCACTTGCATTAACAAATAGTACAAATCACAGATCAAAATACATACTCTATAATGCAGATGTTTGGCTTGAGTTGTTACGTTTAGTTGCGGGAATCGTGATCACACATCTGATTTCCTAAGTTAACTGAACCTAAAGTGAACGCTATGTTAAGTTAAAGTTAAGTTGATAGTGATCACATCATAAGCCTATGTCATCAAAGGGCTTCAAGCACAATAAATATGTTGTGTTAAGCATAATATGTAAGAGCATGGGTTTTTTCATGTCTCAATTTAATAAGGCTATTTGTCAACCCTTAGAAAATTGGAAAATTAGCATTGAAATCACACTCTTGTTAAATACAATCTTAAACAGGGTGTCTAGCGACCTGAAAAACAAGGAAAAGTTAGGGAATTTGATTAAATTTCTGGAATTTTCACACATTCATTAAAATAATACACAACTTTCATTTACAGTAGTTAAAATAACATTTTTCTTCCAGTTAATAGTTACCACAAATCTTTTTCAACACAGTTAAGCATACTATCTCAATTCTCAAAGTCATCATGGGATTTTTGTGTCATCTTTTCACCCCTCTCTGTGTGTCTTTAGACAAAGAAGAGTCATGGCTATGCACATGTGCGAGAATTAAATTACATTATTGAACGAAGAAACTAAAAAAGAATGTGTCTCGCAACAATTTTAAACTGTACTGCTCTTCTTAATATAATCTCATTGAAATCTAACTTAGAATGCACCATTGCTTTACACTGAAATTCTTTAACTTCATCATAGAGCGACAGATTTCAGATTATGTGTGTGTCCAGTAATAGTACCACATTAAGTTGTGATCGTAATAAAATAATGTTTGTAATATATTGTGACTGGAAAAGTTGTAAATTGGCTCTAGAAAAGTGAGGGAATTTTAGAATATAATTTGTCTGGACACCCTGTTAAAGTCTTGTGCAAACCTGGCAAAACAAATTTCTTTGTTAGTCTGTTAGCTATTTTTATGATGAAAGAAAGACATGTTTAAAATCCTTCTTGGGTATTGCCCAGAACACAGAAATTTCTGTCTGGTTAACCTGGAAATTTCATGGGATTTCAAAGTTTAAAACTAGTGTCAGCTCTGTTATCATTAATTTTAAAAATAATTAATCCTGTGAATTATTTAATCATTCTATAGATTTATATTTAAAGAGATATATAAATTAGGAGAGTCAAGCAATTATAGGTCTTAGTTCTCAATTTTTGACATCTTTATTTGATAAATCATCTTTAGTAATAATATTTGTTGTTTTTCCCTTCAACCTTACTTACTGAAGCAGGCCATATGTTAAAACATAAAGTCACCCTTGTATCACCTCTGAGAGACTTAAGTTTAAATTTTCCAGTTATAATACAGTACACTTATGAAGCATGTGGAAGTATGGAGACACTTCTATGCTAAAGTTCCCAGAACTTAACATCACACTTAAATCACTACCAAGTCTCAAATCACTACTAATAAAATGGCTGAGCCATACATGCACCAGCAACACTTGGCAGTCCGAAATCTAAGTCTGCCAAACTATGATTACACAATACAATAGGCCTACAATGTTCTCGGTAGGTCCTTGCTACCTCAAAGATGAAGGTAATGTTAAGGAGGGTAGGGAAGGACAGGAAATAATCTTACTTCAACCACATAAAAAAATACACACTAAGTAGCTTAGAGTTTATTCTTTAGTTATACGTGTCAATAACCCCACTTGTATTAAATGTTATATCATTTTAAAATTGGTCCATTGTTTGAATATTTATTAACATTTCTGAGTTTTTCTATGAGCATTACAGAATATTACTATACAGTATAAAACTTGCTCCTATCACTTAAGTTTACTTAAAAGCCTATAGAAAGAAACTTCTGTTTTTCAGTGAAAGTAAAATGGGGCAAAGAGAGCTATCCAGATGTCGAAGTGAACACAGACGAGGTTCCCTTGTTATTCAAGGCTCAACTATTTGCCTTGACAGGGGTGCAGCCTGAAAGGCAAAAAGTGATGCTCAAAGGGACTACTCTCAAAGATGCAGATTGGGATAACATGAAAATTAAGGATGTAAGCCATAGTTATTATTATTATTATTAGCACCACGTCTTACTACCCGTTCGGGTTATACGCACTTACACTAATGTGTAATGGTAGGGTGATTCTACAGTTTAACGTGGAATCCGAACCACGGCGGAGGCCTGACATTCCCCACATTCACAAGATGTCTTGTCAGAGGTGAAGGAGGGGTTTGGTAATCATAAGCCATAGTTATAGACTAGTATTTAACTATTTAACAAAAAGTTTTAATTAATACTTATTTGTGTGAATCTAGGAAACATATACGCCCTACATACAGTATATTTTTTTAGAGTAGGCACGTTAGTTAAAGACTTGTGTAGCAACCGACAAGGCTATGTGTGCAGTATTGTACTTTACTCTAATTCAAGTTGACCTGGATGGTCTTGGGCAAAAATGCTAGCCTCAGGACTCATGTTTGTGGGTTCAAACACAGCTGGGTCAGTGGAATTTTCTTGAGCGATAAAAATTTGTAGCACAGCTTTCTTCAGACGGGAGGTAAAGCTGTTGGCCCATATCAATTATGGCATGTAAAAGAACCTTGGAAGATTTGTGAAAATACCTTTCCTGGCAAAATTAGTAGGCCCTTTCACTCTCGTTTACAGCAATTCTTGTGTTCTAATATAATCAAATCGGTTCAGAAAGCACTCATTAAATACAATAAATAATAGGCCTACTATGATTCAAGAAGCTGAAGCTTGATCCTTAGCAATTTAAAAAAACTCTCCTTCCCACCTTTTTTCCCCTTCTATCTCATTGTCAACTAATCCTGGGTTATCTAAATTTGTAATACATTATTAGAGTAGGGATGACAAAAGTAACTTACAATTAAGAGGAAATGTACACACATTTGTTTGTAAGCAGAGTGGGAAAATTCACACTTGGTACACTCGGCCGTGTTTTAGCCCCATCCTCGAACATCCAAATGCCCACCTATGCAGGAATTTAGGGTGTTTTGATCCCCATATTAATTCTCGCTCTTACATCTTTGTACTTTTAATAGTCATTGATACCTGGCGAGTTATGTTACAGGCATAATAATGATTAAAGATATGAAAATTTTGGAATTGACAGAAATATATTATAACTATTTGTTTCATACATCATAGGGGATCACAATTCTAATGATGGGTAGTAAGGAAGAGGATGTGCCGCAGGAGCCAACAGAGAAACCTCGGTTTGTCGAGGACATGAACGAGAGTGAGCTAGCAACAGCTGTAAGTCATCACCCTCCATTACTACTACAGTATTTTATGTTTCTCGGAAACTCATGTATGCCTCTGGCTGAAAGGAACTTTTAGACAATACAAACTTTTTTTTTTGTGATCAATATTGATACCATTTTACTCTACTATTAATATTATTTCATGGGTATTGTTGTTAGATATGGAAATAGTTTTAGTAACTTTTATAACTGTCAAAAATGTTTCTTACTTTCTAAATTGGACTGTAGAAAGATATGTTCAAGTCGCATCATTAAATAAGATCATTGTGTATAAATGTCTACAGCTGGACCTTCCTGCCGGCTTAACAAATCTCGGTAACACTTGTTACATGAACGCAACTGTGCAATGCCTGAAGACTGTGCCAGAATTGAGAGAAGCCCTCAAAAAGTTCCAAGGCGGTAAGTTTTGTTCAAATTTTCTATGCAGGTTAGTTTTTTTTTTCTCTTGTCTTGCACTACATTCATAAGATTCAAAGACTTGGAATTAATACTGTATTTCACATACCTTTTGACTGACAAATGATGTTTCTGTCAAAGCATTTTGCACATTTCCTTTACTAATATAAATGTGCTTTAAGCAGGCCTCCAAAAATACAGTCATCAATGGTGACCATAAGCTTATACCTGGCTTACTTTTTGTAAATGTATTTAATATAAATTATTAATTGGTTGCCTTTTGAAGCAAATTAGTTAATTAAGATTTAGACTACACAGTTGTTTTCACATTTACTTGTTTATAACTCGTTATATATTAGTTACAGAGTATTTTCAAACACATGTCATTTCAGGGCTAACCTTGGTTAAAAAAGTTTATAGCTGTAAAAAAATAGTGTTAGCAATATATTTTATTTCTTTTCATTCAAGAACTAAATTGTAAAACATTGTAAAGTAATAAAAAAAATTCCTTTATGTGTTACATAGTTTTGGACTAAAGTCCTTAGCAGTTTATTTAGGTTAGATGTTAATATCAAGTATAATACCAGTTTAATGCCGTAGGCTCTCAATTATATCTGGGTTAATATGGAAAAATCCTGGTAATCTTCAGCCCAAAAGAGATCCTAAAAAGGTATAGATAAATAAAAAACTCCACAAAATACATTGTCTCTGTCTTTTTAAAACTATACTGGTAGGTCTACCTTTAATTTACTAATCAACTAAATATATTCATACATTATAACGGAAATACCTTAATGTTAAAATATTGTTTTAATATAGAAACTTAGAAATCTATACGATTGAGCTTCAAAATCACAATAACATATTTCCTCCCCATAAATATGTTAATTCAGAAACCGGTTCTTTCTTATATCTAAACTATTTTTAGGCTTAAATTCAATATTATGGGCTTAAAGTAGATAAAAAGTACCATACTCAATTTTGAAAAAATAACTAAGATTTGTCATATCTTCATTTATTATTTTGACTTAAATTGTTAATATCACATACTTCTTTTTTTGTGATTTGGTTCCAGCTGTGACTATGACGGGAGGGGGAGTCCCTTCTCAGTCCATCACGGCAGCTCTTCGGGACCTGTATGAGTCAATGGATAAGGGCACCACGATCCCTCCCATCATCCTGCTCCAGGTCCTTCACATGGCGTTTCCAAGGTTTGCGGAGAAGAGTGATCACGGGGGATTTCAGCAGCAGGATGCTAGTGAGTGCTGGACTGAGATGGTGCGACTCTTACAGCAGAAACTACCTCCCAAGGCTATTAAGGAGGACAAACCTCACAGCTTTAAGTAAATATGATTAAACCAGTCACTCATTTACACTGCTGTAAATATTGTTATATACCAAATCATAATCACCAATTGTTTCCAACCTATTGCCTTGTTAATTTTGTAGAATGCCTCTATCTTCTGCTTTCCTTCCACCATTACTCTTCCTTTATTTGTTTACATTTTTTCTCCCTCGCACACTTGCTGCTGCTATCTGCTTCTTCCATCGCTTTCTTGGTCTCCCTTGGGTATTTTTATTATATACTTTATCTCCATCATTCTTCTTGAAATTTGCTCCTTTTTTCATCACCATTACATGATCATACCATCTCATCCTTGCTTTCTCTACTTTCTCATGTAGTCCTTGTACCACCCCTCTGGCCCAAACATTATTCATAATCCTCTTTTACCTTGTGACAGCTATCATTCTCCTCAAAAACTTCATTCCCATGACATCCATTTTCCTGATTTCTTATATTCAATGTCTATTTTTCTACTGCATATTATCTAACTAAATATTTCAAGGTGTAAAAATGATCTGTGGTTCACCATAACATTTTCACCATTTATTATTGTCAAATTATGGAATTTATTTTAAAATTAGAGGTACTTTCCTGTAACTTGCGAGCCTCATCATTATGGATAATGCACAGCTTATATAAACACTTAAAATCAGGTGTTAACTCATTATGTGATAAATTGGCGTATTCATTAGAAAACAGTTGAATAAAGATCAGTGAAACATATACCAGATTTAAAAAAATAGTATAATTAAAAAATGGGTATTTTAAAATTAAACAAAACATGATTTCACTGGTTAAACATATGCAAAGTGTTATTTATTTTAAAATTAAAATCGAATCTTGAATCCAAGCAAATATTATTCTTTAATTTCAAATAGTTATCAAATCAAATCATATCCTAGAAATATATGCTAATGTTATGATTTAAAAACAAAAATGTGCATAAAAAATCAGATTCGTTTTGAAACCTATAACGATAATGCTAATTTTTATGCGAATTCTACGGTTTTCATGCAAATAACACATTTAGGTGGGTTTTTTCTAAATAAACACTATTTCTTTGTAATTTGGCAAATACCACATTATACATTACTTTCAACGTGGTAAAACTGTCGACAGCGCTATGACAGGGCTGCTGTTTCTACAGATAGTATCTGTTTTTGCTTATTTTAAAGGTATAAAATGGATCACAGGCTATAAATGAGTATTTTCACTGATATTTAGCCACTTTTTTAACATTAAAAATCACGATTTCTACTTTTACACATTACGATACTTAAATTTCGATCTCGGTAGATCAGTGCTTTTTTTCAACCTGTAAAAGATTTCATGCTAGGTTCAAGCAAGGACATTAATATATATGGACCTTGCTACATGTGGTCATGTTAGGCAAAATTATATCTTTTTTATTTAGATTCCCTTCTCCTTATTTGATAGTAGTTTAGTCTTCTATGACAACACGTTTTGGTGTTATTATTGTTTGGTCTAAAGATGAATTGATAATCGATTAGTTTAATATTGACATTACTCAATGTGAAATGTTTTGTGCATATTTATATTCAATTTTTCTCTTAATATGTTAATAAATAGTTAATACACAATATGAACAACACATGTGAATGGCTATAACCTAGTGTTTTTAATTAAAAATAATTCAACTCATATTTACATAAATAGCAACATCACTTTCAGCATATATTATCATAGATTTTTTTTAGAAAAATAACATCACTTTTCCCCTAAAAATAACCTCACCTTTTGCAGGTTTCTTTATGTAAGTTATTCAACATGTTCATGCAACAATAGTTTGCCTCGTCAAAGCAGTAAAGAACAGCATTTTTTGTGATGATTATAAACTATTTCAATAAATATCTTCATTCTTCAAAGTTAACAGATTTTTTTTCCCTATCCATTACTATCTCCAGCATGTGGCTTACGTCAATTTAGTATTAACGTCATATATTTTTTCACTACCGGCTGGCTAGGTCTGTCGTAGTGTCATGGCCCTTATAATCTATCTTGAGAATATAACAGGCACAACATCCAGTCCCTGGCCGTTAATTTATCAATGTTAAAGAGTAAACCCATATTTTCATCAATGATTAATTTTTGGTCCATGCTGAGAATTGAACTCGGGACTCTCAGCTTAGTAGGCAGACACACTACTGACTAAGCTAAGGTGTTGGACCAAAGTTAACACATTTGTTATGCATTATTTGAAGGTGCGATTATAGGCTATATGAAAAAAAAGTGTTCACTAAACATTTACTTTTCCCCACAAGTATTGTTATTAAAAACCTATTAATGTGTCTTAGGCATGTAGGATTTTGCAACGGCCTAAGACCCATCTTTTTTTTAGTTATCAAATAATATAAATTTTGAATTGATATTGATATTATCGAAGCTTCACAAACCCCTATTACTGGTTTCTGCTTCAGAGTTTTCTGGTGAAAAATACAGAAAACTGCATTTGTATTTGATTTTTTGTTAGAGCGTTATCTTGTATCTACTTTCCTGGTTGATTGGCCATTAGATTGGTTCTGAAGAAAAACCTGTCTTCAATTTTGAGGGGCCTAAATGTATGTGTTTGGCTTATAGAGGATATTACAGGAAATTTAAATTTAAAGTAAATTCACAATTTTCTATCTTAACTTGGCTATATTTCACTCGAAAAGCTTTATATTTTATTTTTAAATCCCATTTATTATAAGCTTAATGCAAGCTCTGTTCACCCGTCATAGATCCTTGATCGAGCAGTACTTCGGTGGAACATTTGATGTAGAACTTAAGTGTACAGAAGCTGAAGAGGAGCTACCAACTCACAGCAAAGAGAACTTCCTGCAGTTGAGCTGCTTCATCTCGCAAGATGTTAGATACATGGTGTCAGGACTTAAATCTGTAAGAAATTTACCTTCCTTTGTGGGGCTTACATTATGTTTTCTAAAATAGATATAAATTTCAAAAGATATTTTCATAAACCTGTCGGGTTTGTTATTTGCCACATTCGACATGGAACCAATGGCTTCACTGTACTTCGCCTTCGAAGGAAGTTGTATTAAAGATTTTTATTGCTCAAAAAAAATCTTATCAACCTCAGCTGGGTCTGAACCCACAAAGTTCGGGCCCT
Source organism: Timema californicum (assembly GCA_902141385.1). Lineage (NCBI taxonomy): Eukaryota > Metazoa > Arthropoda > Insecta > Phasmatodea > Timematidae > Timema > Timema californicum. Next base: position 10,826 of record CABFOW010007778.1, on the reverse strand, counting down.
ATCCTGAAGCAAGCACTTTACCCTAAGACCACCGACGTTGACTAAATCTAATTAAAAGCTGTATAATAAGATAGTGTAAAACACTGTACAATATTCTTTTTTCATATTCCTGAAAATTAAAACAATGTATAAGTGGGAAGTGTTAACAGTGTAAGAAAAGATTAAGAGAGAAGTATGTTTATTCCTATCTAGGCCTAACCTAACTATCTATTCAGGTTGGCTTCCTTCACTATCCCTTACTTTACATTATTACACAGTGTTAATACACTGTCGTATACAGTTCCAGCCCATTAGGCAATAATTCATTTTATTATAACTAAAAGCTTTGTTATTTTTAACCTGTTTTAAAGGATACCCAACCTATTGTATGTAAAATCACTCACTGGTGGTCAGACAGTTTAAAGCGTCATGTTGACAAAATACTCGATTACTGGTTATGTAGAGGCTGAGGTTTGAGTCTTAGCTGTGGTGTGATTTTCCACACTTGATTTTATTGCTAGGCCTTTGACCCCATGAATCATTATGTTATTAAAGGATTTGAAAAATAAAATAAAAAAGATATTATAAATTTGTGCCTGAATTTGTTTTTGAGCTCTTATTGGAGTTTTAGCCCAACTTAACTATAGAAAAAGCTTACAACCAGACCTAATTTATTTTGTACAGTGGCACATCATGTTATCCCCCTATTATTTTACACCTTTTCCTGTTTCCTTTCTTGAAAATGGGTATTATAACTCCCTTTTTCCAGTTAAGCATGAATTATTGAATTAAATTTTGGTTTAAATTAGGAGGGATAGCCAGCATACTTACCTTGGTGATACTGGAGTAGAAATTGTTAAGCTAGGTGATACTAGAGTAGAAATTGTTTAGATATAACACTAAAAAACACATTTTTAAGGACAAGCTTTCACTGTCACAGACAGCTTCATCAGGTCAGGAGAGTAGACTGATGCTTTTAGTTGAACTGTAACTGAACAGTCAACCTTACAGTTCAACTAAAAGCATCAGTCTACTCTCCTGACCTGATGAAGCTGTCTGTGATAGTGAAAGTTTGTCCTTAAAAATGTGTTTATGTGTTTTTTAGTGTTATATCTAAATAATTTCTACTCCAGTATCACCTAGGTAGGTGTGCTGGCTATCTCTCCTAATTTAAACCATGATTTAGCCTAATGCTTTATACCACATAACTTGAATTAAATTTTAAATCCTTTTAGTTTATATTAGAGATGTATTTAAGCCTATATTTGTCAAATCCAAATATTGAATGTGAATCTTAAATTTTCTTTCAAATTTCAAACCCAAATTTGAGTCCTTAAATCTTTAAATACATACAACTTTAGTAAAAGTGAAAATATTTAAAATGCAATTTAAAGAAAAAGTTGTTCCTATTGACAAATGCTTTTTTGTTACCCTCCAAAATACCAATTTATTAAAAGTGTTTAAAAATAAAGTGGCCCAATGGATAAATAATTTTATAATAATGGAAATTGATCAAAATAAAGAAAAAGGAAAAATAAACTAATAAGAGTAAACTTAATAAAGAAAGCCCACATAGGGAAAGAGGAAAACTGTGGGAAAAATCCATAGATTGATTAAAAGTGTTATTTTAAGTCAAGGTCTTCATAATTATTGTATCCCAGATACTTCTTTGATATTTCTACAAATCTTGAATCTCTCTCAAATACATAGGATCTGAAAGTCCCATTTCTTGTTTATATTTATGTGAAATATTTGATATTTCTAGAAAATGCAAGAACAGTTGGTGAAGCAATCCCCGACTCTAGAACGAGATGCTGTTTACAATAAATCTGTAAGTACTTAACAACCTGCTCAATAAATTAAATAGGTAAATATCAAAAATAACTTAAAATTATGCTATGTTTGGTGATGAAATGTTGTCTGCATGTTTCATGTACATTTTCTTACATACTAAATAGTAAGTTTTCTTAGTAGAAGTGCACAGTAATTCATTGCCTATGTTAATACCAATGAATCGTCTCTTTTTAATCATTAATAAACATTGAACAAAACATGGAAGGGCAAGGCCTGCAAACCTACTAGAAAAATGTAGATCCAAAAGGCTACATTTAAAATATATGACAGTAATTTTCAATGCATATAATTCCCTTTATTCACCATTGAATTAAATAGTACAAACTTTTAAGTTTTGTAATTTTCTTATATGATGTTTTGAACATATGTTTCAGTCTAAGATTAGCAGGTTACCTTCATACCTGACTGTTCAATTTGTTAGATTTTACTATAAAGAAAAGGAATCGATCAATGCAAAGATCTTAAAAGATGTCAAATTTCCGCTTGAGTTTGATGCCTTTGAGCTTTGCACCCCTGAGCTACAGAAGAAACTAACACCAATGAGATCACGTTTTAAGGTTAGCTACAAGCTCCTTTTATTTACCAATTTGTAATGTTTAGCTACATGTTTTTTTTACTTCTACTAATATAATTTTGTTTCTCCATTAAATTACACACATTACTGTTTTAAGCCTATAGCTTGGGTTGGTTTTTTATTCAAGCCATATATTTTCCACTGCCGACTGGCTATATCTAAAATAGCTGTAGCTTCATTTGCCTTATAATTTACCTTAAGACTAGGACAAGGACAATGACAATATCCACTTCCCATCTGTTAATTTATCAATGTGAAAGGGTAAACCCATATGTCATCATTGATAAATTTTCAGCCATACTGGGAATCAATCCCAGGATCCTTAGTTCAGTAGACAGACACACTATCAACTGAACCTAGGTGTTGGATATTGACTCTAAATATGTAATTAAATTATAAATTAATAATTAGAACCATTACAAATAGGGGTGTGCGAAGGCCACTTTTTAAATGCAAAGTGAAGTTGAAGCGTATCTTGAAACTTGTGAAGAAAAGTCGAACTCGAAGCTTCCTAGGATATTTGTTGTTAGCGCTACTTTTAATTTTTAAATTAATTATTTTTCCAGATCTTGTCATTAACAAGGACCAGGAAAATTTCCTTATTACCTAAGGACTATTTAATAATTAATGCACATGGGTCTAATGATAATCTTAGTAAATTATCAATAAAGTTTTAATTTTTACTTACATTGTGGAGTTTATAATATTATTTTGCAAACCTTACATATGCATGTCTTTTCATCTTCATTTTTATGATAATAATTATAAATTAAATTCTGTTTTCATTTCCCACTTTCCGTATCAGCCATTTTGAATCTTAAAGAAAATGCAAGGAAGTTATGAAAATTTTTTGTGTCTATCTGCACTTGTAAATTTGTCACAGATAATTCCAAAGAGATGGAATATTAAGGACTAAACATTAGCCACAAGCTGTGATGATAGCACAACTAAAGCGCTTTCTTTTCTTTATACCTCTGAATATGGTGTTATTTCTTTATAGGTATTTTTATTTTTTACAAAATTATGTTTGTGATAGTGAATATAAAATATTTGTATTTACTTACCCGTTTTTGATCTTTGCTTACGTTGTGGTAGTTAAATTACTAGTCATTGTTAAAATTATGTTTTATAACAGTTTTAAAATTATCAACTATTGAAAAATGTAATATTTAATAAGATAGAATTAAATTGTTCAATACTTTATCGAAGTTTTAACCTTCCTTCAATTTTTTTTGAACATGCGAAGGTTATTTTAGATTTTAAAGTCGCAGCCAAAGGAGATTTGTCTTCGACTTTGACTTTTTGAAACTTCGCACACCATTAATTACAAATGGTAATCACAATATTGTTTACAAATATGTCACAGTTGCTAGCAAGTGATAGCACCAGTGTGTTGACATTGTCTATCCAGAAAGGCATGGAAAGTGTTGGTCGAGTGTACATAGTAGGAATGTGGCAAGTTTTGAAAACTTTGACATAACTTTGAATATTAGTCAGTGCCAATTTCGATTCAATCTTGACATTTACAAACTTTTCAATATATTTGGAAGAACGTACAGGAAAGGTGGATAGAAACATATTAAAGGGAAAGCGAACGGAGGTTTTGTTTATTGGGGTGACCTGGCGGTCTAGGGGTAAGGTGTCAGACTTCTATGCTGGCGGCCGGGGTTCAATCCTTGGTCCCGGCAAAGATNTTATTGGGGTGACCTGGCGGTCTAGGGGTAAGGTGTCAGACTTCTATGCTGGCGGCCGGGGTTCAATCCTTGGTCCCGGCAAAGATTTATCTGATTAACAAACCCTTCCTTCACCTCTGACAAGACATCTTGTGAATGTGAGGAATGCCAGGCCTCCACCGTGGTTCGGATTCCACATTAAACTGTAGGTCCTCCATTTCATCTCACAATCACCCTACCATTACACATTAGCGTAAGTGCGTACAACCCGAACGGGTAGTAAGACGCGGTGCTAATATTAATAATAATGTTTATTGGGGTTTGCCAATAATATATTTATAGCTAAAATGCATATTTGTGTTTAGTATTTGTTATTTTGTGCTGTTATTACATCACATAATATCACAAATTAATATTCTCATAACAAACATTTAAAATTATATTACAAAATGTGATAACTTAATTTATCGTCTTAGGACAAAATATGTTAGTCATTTTTGCCATACACTATTTTATAATTATAATAACACCTATGACCATGTGATATATAATATTTTCTTAAACATTAATTTTTCTTTAGGTTATTTAAATTTTAATTTGGCTCTGGGCTTATTTCATAATATTCAATTTGACGTGGTTTCTGATTGAAAAAATGTAGTTTTCACACCCTTAGCATATAGTATAACTAGTTGAGACAAAGTTCTACATGAATGTGTGTCATCATGTGTTATCCTTGCAGGAGTTGGATGACAAGCAAATTGAGGAAGCACAACAACAGAGCACTCGTGGCAAGGGGAAAGGTGACAGTGTAGTCAAGGTCAACACCAGGCAGGAGTCATTCTGGTTTGAGGATGGTGAGGTTCTTAAAACTAGTCATGTTTCTTTTTATTTCTGCTAAACATACTCGTCACTGGGTTTCAGTTTAATTTGGTGAATTAGCCCTATCTCAGTTATCATTTTGATCTAGTTCGAGCGTATATCCACTACTTTATTTATATTGTCTCACCTCTTTTCAGAGAGAATTAATTTTTACTTTTTATATAGCATTCACTTTGTCATAGACCTCCTATGTTGTCTAGTAGTCAGATTTCCTGGATAAAGATCCACATGTCTCAGGTTTGATCCCTAGCAATTCCAGAATTTTTTTGTGAAGCATTAGGCCTGAAACAGGGTCAATGCTTTGTGTGTACAAATTAAGAGATACTTGAATAAATAAGTAGGATATTTGGTCTAGAAAACTGAGATCAATGGCCAGAGAGTTTGTGCTGACCACATGACACCCTCTATCCGCAAATGTTGCCACTATCACTGCTAACAGTGGCAGCCACTTGGTCGATATAGCTTGTTTGCAAGCTAACGCTATGAAGGTTTTTTTTTCACTTTGCCATTATATTAGGGCCTTAGAATACAGGGAAAAAAATAGTTTTATACTAGGTATAATATAAAAAAATTGAAAATATGATCTCTCCCTGTTATCAATTAGTTCAATTTAGTGAGGCTCTTCTGTATATATTTTATTATTGCTCTTAATCTTCACATATTCTGTTTGTTACTTAACATTATGTTACAGATCTGGGCTCCAACAATTCTGGCTACTATACTCTTCAGGCTGTGTTGACCCACAAAGGTCGCTCCAGTTCTAGTGGTCACTATGTGGCCTGGGTCAGACAGAAAGCTGACGTTTGGCTCAAGTGTGACGACGATGTTGTCTCCCCGGTCACTTCTGAGGACATACTCAAACTCTCTGGAGGAGGTGAGACTTTATTTGCCACAATAACTTGGAATATTGTACAGGAATAGTCTATTGTTTTGTTTATATAGTTACCAGAAGAGTTGACCATGTGTGTTGTATTTAGATATGAAGCATTCTAATCTCCGATTTCTCGAATATCTCCAATCGTATGGTATTTGCGAAATTTAATATTCTTAAAAATCCCAAACATGTATCTCAAAACAATTATGAAGACCTTAACTTGAAATAACAATTTTAATCCATTAGTAAAAGGAATAATATAGACCTATGTAGCTGGGAAGAGTAAAAAAGGAAAAATATGAATTAATATAATTAATATACATAAAAAGTTTTTTTATGTTATATTAGACATGTCAAACAAAATATTATTTGTCTGTGGCATCAAGCTTTTTTGGAAATAAATTTTAAATATTTTCACTTTATTGTACATTTTTAAACAGTCGAGGACTCAAATTTAATTAGAAATTCAACAAAAAAAATTTAAGATATATAGTCGAGAACTATAGAATTCAACCCCAAGGTCTAGTTGTTGTTGTTGTTGTTAGCACCGCATCTTACTACCCGTTCGAGCTATACGCACTTATGCTAATGTGTAATTCTAGGGTGATTGTGAGATTAAATGGAGGACCTACAGTTTAACATGAGATCCGAACCACGGTGGAGGTCTGGCTATTCCACACATTCACAAGTTGTGATTAATACACGTCTTGTCAGAGGTGAAGCAAGGGTTTGGCAATCAGATAAATCTGTGCCGGAGCCGAGGATTGAACCCCGGGCCGCCAGCACAAGAGTAAAGGTCTTGTGTGCCTAACTTGTAACTCCAAAAGCCACTTGTTTTTGCAGACTAGTTTTTTCATCACACAGGACTGGTACCTTTGCACTCCATCTTACCTAATCTTTCCATTTTTCCTAGATCAAATTAGTTAAAATTACGCTAAGACATTCATCTTTTTTTTTTTAATTCATATCTTAAAATTTCAAAATAACTAAGATAAGAAAACAAGACCTACACACTTAACAGGAAAGCTGGAGCTTAGATGAATAATATAAAATAAGTTTGAGGTGTGTGAAACTTCAAAAAATTCAACTTTGCTTTGAATATTTGTTGCTTCAAATTTTATTTGAAAATATAATTTCAGCTTTAACAATGACAAGGCTTTGTCAATAAAATTATTTAAAAGAAAAAATATACATTTATGTTCAATTTCATTCATTTTGTGCTCTATAAGAAAAATCTCTTTTCGCTTTATGAGGTAATGGTATTATATTTGGAAGACGGTATAGGAAAGGTGGACTGGATAGAAACATATTTTTTTAAATCACCGCATTCTACTACCTGTTCGGGCTATACGCTTTAAGTACTAATTACGCTGATGGATTAGAAATTGGGAAGGTTGAATTAGATGAAGTGAACCTGCATTTGCGTGGAGGGAGAGTGGAAAACCTTCTCTTTTTTTTTAAACCGTTCACCCGACCGATATTCGACCTCAATCTCCCCGTCCTCAGCAGTCGAGCTCAACACGACTAGCGCGTTAGCCAACTACACCACCGAGGCGGGTTAGAAACATATAAAAGGGGTGAACACAATATGGCTTTTACAATGCAAAGATGAACGCAGTTCACACTTTATAATGATGCCATTGGACAAAGAGGTAATGGTTGCCTCTTGAAGAAAATCAATCGTTACCGCCCATTCCCCCAACCTAGATTTCATTATAACAGAACTCATAAGGGACGAGTGTGAAACTTGCAACACAACTTTATAAAAGAGGAAACCATAAAACACAAAAGAGATAAAATGGAAAATTGTAAAGAATGGTAGGACACATAGATAAAAACATATAAAAAGGAGTAACAGAAAGGGCATTGTATGTAAATATATAATATATGTATACAAATGTTATCGCTACAAATATCTAAAATATTAAATCATAAATTGTGTAATAGTTTAATATAGTAGTCTAGGAAACATGTTTGTAATAAACTATTCTGTAACCTATATTTGATTAATAAAGTGATATAAACATGCAATACATAGGGGTCCAGAATATGTTCATAGATCCAATAATTCCCCAGAACATAACATTTTAAAAAAAATCTTAGAAAACCATGGCGCTTAAAATAAAACATCGAATATTTTATAGAGGCTGGAGGGAATGAGGATTATTACCTACTACATAGTTGGAGAATTCAAATTTAAACATTTTTAATCACAGTTATTTTTATAGTACCTACCTTATAAAAATTAGTTGTCTCCCAGAAATGGCAACCTTTCCATTTCCTTGTGTGAATTACATATTGTTATTAATTGTTCATTGATACCAGTAGGCTTGCCGATACCAACATTTAATTTTACATGTTCAGAGTAAGAGGCACAGGAGTATAATTCCGGGAGGCCTTGGCTTAATTGTTGATTTTCATAGAATTTTCGTTTTTTCATAGACTCGCCACTATTGCAAGGTCTATCACTCTCAACCAGACTAGGGGAAATACTATAGCTATTTATACTATGAGTTTTTCCTGATCACATAATTTATGCTTTACAAAACTTACAATACTCCCATGATCCTTACTTCTAGGTTTTTCTTAGCGATGTTTATTAGATACATGATATCAGAGATTATCCATCTAATCCATCTAATTTCAAAACATTTATCTATTATACAATGTGCAAACATTAATAGGTCCACTAAAAACAACAATTTCATGGTTACACAATTATTACAATATGTTTGTCACAAGTTTAAATAAACTGTGCGCACATCGCTGTGTAATTAGGCCGCAATATAATAGTTGTCTGAATTCAAACTAAAACAAAACATCGCTCACCCTTCCCAACCCTCCCCTGCCTGCTCGCCATAGCTACTAAACACCCTCGGTAGGGTAGGTGACATAACTTATCACTCAATCACGCCTTTAGCCAGGTTGAGTTATTAGATTTTTCCCTTTGCCCCTTATCTCAACCTCAGACATCTTATCTAGAACTCTCAAATATTATCTTAGCTCCTAGACACCACAACTCTTTGTGCTTACACCGACACTGCCTCACTAGGGCACATACTGATAGTGTCGGTAATCAGGGTCATCGGCCTTTGTTTTTAATACAAATTAAACAACCATATCAGAACCAGAATGTACTAAAAAGTCAACAAAATTGTTGGACTTTTCCCTGCCCCAAATTTCCCACGAACTGCTTTAATTTTCCTCGAACTTCATTCGAGCATATTCTACACTCCTGGGATCATATACATTTTATCCCATCATTTACATCCATTACTGTTGTTTGTGGCCCGAGTCAATTTTTTATTCAACTCACATATTTTTCCACTATCGGCTTGCTAGGCCTGTAGTAGCTTCATATACCTTATAATCTAACTTAAGACTAGGACAGACACAACATCTAGTCCTTGACCATTAATTTATCATTGTGAAAGGGTAAACCCATATTTTCATCAATGATAAATTTTTGGTCATGCCAGGAATCAAACCCGAGACCCTTTGCTCAGTAAGCAGACACACTACCAACTGAGCTAAAATGTCAGACTAATTTTATTCCATCATAACTTTTTTTCTTTTTCTTAATATTCTACCTTCTATTCTTCATCGGAAATATTTAATAGGGCTCTGTGAGTACTCTGACTTCGAGCCGAGCTCGTCCTTTGGGCTCAAGATCGAGATCAAAAGTTTTGTAGGCTCATCATGTTCGAGCTTTCACTTAATTTATTTAATAATCAATTTTTAAAATGCAATAGTAAGCATAGGCTATTTAATTGAGATAATATTGGCATTTCCACTTATAAACCATTTGGTTACTTAACACATTGTTAAAAATGAATATCAATTTTCACATTAATAATTTAATAAAGCTTTAGAACCACTTTCGACTGGTAAATTTATTCAGTACTGTCCATTTTGAATTATACTTGGTTGAAGTTGTTTACTTATATTGCCATGATAAAGCAATGAAAATAAAAACAGCTAAGTAGATTACTAAATAATTGAATGATTCTTTTAACTCTTTTTACCTGGTCCCTTTTTAAAATAATAATTTATGTTAAATTAAAAATGTAATATATAGAATATACTGTTATATTAAATGTTTTCAAACCAATGATATTTAAAACTTATATCAATTAATACATTTAGCTACAAAACTAGCATTTTTGGAAATATTTATTTTTCATATGAAGAGATATTAATGAAAAAGTCATATTTCTGAATATGTTAAAATTGTTTTAGTAACTTTGGTAACTAACTTTTACTCTTCTTCCTACCAAAATCATACTATACATTTCCAAACCTCATGCAACTATTCATTTTATTACTTTTTAAAAATAATTGTTAGTGTAATTTTAATGTCATCAAAGATATTAGTGTTGAAACCATTTTAATTATGCTTTCTATTAGGCTCTATAATATTTTAGTGTTGTTCTTATTTTTAAATTGTGTTTTTAAGTGTTATTTCTAATTTGAAAACCTATATTTCCAATTACTAACTTTTTTTTTCTAAAAAGCATTTATATTTATAAAAATGAGTCATTCATATTTTAAGAACATGTGTTTTAGTATATTTTCCAAATCTGAAATTTTAAAGATGTGATACCTATTTACATTTAAAATAAACAAATATATGCTCTTTAAAATCATGAATATATTTGAACTCGACTCAAACTTGTGAGCTTTTAGAAATATTCAACTCGAGTTTGACTCGAATGAAAAATCCCCAAGCTCACAGGCCCCTAATATTTAATATTATTATTGTATTCAGCTTTGCTTTGATTTGAAAATGTGCACTTAGCACACCTCAAAATATAATTTTTCAAGTACATCTAACCCATTTATAAGTAAAAGAGCGTGCACTGAAATGCACCTAAGACTCACATTTGAACAAGCAACTGTTTGATTCAATTTATTTAAAATGTTTAAAAATGAGGTGGCCCAATGGCTAGATAATTTTATAATAAAGGAAAGTGATAACACTAAAGAAAAAGGA
>CABFOW010007777.1:5551-15580 GCA_902141385.1 Timema californicum | reverse complement strand
GCAAAAAGTTCAATAATTTTCTCCTTGATCTCTGGATGACAATTGAGGAAATTTTTCTCCATTGAAAGTACTGTTAGTGCATTCTGTCTTTCTGTTAAATAAAAGAACCGAAAAAAAATGAATCAAATATAATAGCTGGAAGCAGAATAATCTAATTCTACACTCTTCTACACTTTATCACATTCAAGAATATGGTTTTTAAGCACAACACACGCTGAGTAAAAAAAAACTTTCTTCCACCATCACGCAAGAGCTGGCACTGTGAGAGCAACAGTGCTCTCTCTATCTGGCAGTCCCGCCTTCCTCCCCACTTCCCTCCTATGTGCGCATGCGCACAACAGTAAAACACCACGTCGCTGGCACTGTGAAGTGCACAATTCCATACAAAGATTTGTGTATCTATTTTATAAACTGGGGGATGGCTACTGTAGTACTGACATTAAGCCTAAGGAATATATATTGTACTACAAAAATAAATAAAGAATTAAAGAAAAAAGGACTCGTTATATTAAATGTTATCGATAATATCAAGTGGCAATAGGGGTGCTGCAGTTCCGCAGTGTCTATACACGATCCGCCACTGGTTTTGAAGCCGCCATATTGAAACAGAAGCTGATATAAATTTTAATTGGCCTATATGTTAAACCGGACGTCTGAGCTATGCCATGCGAAATTTCAGAACGAATCGTTGTAATGGTTTTTGCATGAAGGAGTAACAGTCAACTCATTTGTATACATTATTAAGATATACATTAGAACATTGATAGTCCGAACGTTTGGTAATCCGAATCCACCTTAATAGGCCAAAATAAAGATGTATGAAATGTAGAAAACTGGAAGCAACGCTATTTAAAATGAACATTTTATTGAGCAAAGCGCGTGAGCTCACTGTGACTATTTTATCAGTGTTTTTTTAGTTTCTTACAATTAATTAGTGAATTTTTAAATCAAAATATTACACAGCCTATCGTTTTGCTTCTTAATCCTCCACATTGGTATAAAAATATTTAAAAAACAATTATTGTACTCTTAACTTATTATATTGCATTCCATTTGTCTTGTTTATCAAATAAAACACCTACTTGCTAATCCGAACCACCTCTCGTCCATAATAGTTCGGGATTATCAAGATTCTACTGAACTGGAAATAAAATCCTAGCAAATAATGGCAATTATAGATGACATTTTTTTGGTAAATTTGGATGTATGTAAAGCTTTGTTATAATATTGAACTACCATATTAACCTATCTGATACCTCCTTAGTAACCCTGTGGTCTAAGACGTCACTATCGCAATAGACTAAGCCGCTAATGACTGGGAGATTGGAGTTCGAGTCTTGGTTGGGTGGGATGGTTTCTTTATACATATTTTGTCCACTATTCCTTCACGTAAACGCGAGTACTCTTCCTCAAATTCACCCCAACTCATCATTAACATATTAATGTGATATCAGTATATAATATGCATACTATACGAACAGGTCCAGTATAGCCCCATGGTGTCTTTGGTGCTGACTGACAGCTGACGGCTTTGAAAAGTTACCAGACCAAATTATGTATCCCTACGCCTAACCAAATGATCTGCAAAAAACATGTGTTTAGCAGCTGTCAGTCAACACCAAAGAAGCCATAGGGCTACTGTAGTAGGCGTGGTGGTGGAAAAAATAATCACAAATTTAACCAGCAGCAGAGCAGACGTTAGTGACACATTTAACCGCCAAGCGCTGTGGTCGATATGTGAGTGTAAAAAGAGAAATGAACTCGCTTTTTGATTCACTGGAACTCATTTGATGAGGCTTTGGGTGTTAACGTCCTTAGGATAAATTAAATATAAGTGACAACTTTTATACTTGAAATATCTCGATACCATTATTTTAATTTAAATAACTTGAATTAAAAAATAATAATGACAAATTTTCCATCTTTTATTCAGGGCCGCCTATAGGGATGTATAAACGGTGCGGCCGCACAGGGCATCGGGATTTGGTGGCCCCCGCGTTTGCTTAGGTGTCAGTGGGGGAAAAACAAGTTGGGCTGAGAAATTTTTTCTTGCGTGCTCGTTTAGTACGCTTCCTGAACAAACGATTTAAAACTTATTGTCAAAATGTAAAAACATATAAAAACATAATCATCATAGTGTTTGATTTATTAAACGAGTGAAGTAAGTTCTCCGTTTTAACTCCACCAATTTGCATTTGTCTGTATGTGGTGGGTATGTCTAATGATAACTTTTGAACGCATTAACCGATTAAATTCGAACTTGGCACAGTTGTTTCTTGTATCTTTATACAGATCAAATTCATTGGTGAAGAAAATCTAGCTAAGGGTTTATTCCTACCCCATTGTAAATATGTGATATGTATAGCCAGGACGGGTAGTAAGACACGGAACGCGGAGAAAAATCATGTCACATTTAACAAAATGGCTGGAACATAGGCTATTTTATAATAATTTATGTAACTAAATGACGATGCTTTCAGATAAAACTTATCTAGTAACAGAGTTAATCCCTTGCTTTTATAAAAAAAAAACTCCCTTGTTGATTTATAGCTTGTAAACTGTTAATACTCCTGAATATTTGGCATTTGGTGAGCTGTCGCGATTGATCTTAACTGGATGGTAGACAAACAACAATAACTTAATTGGCAACATCATGTTTTACCAATGATTAGATATCCTTAAGATCTTGTTAGTAATAACTTTATCTCCGGTCAACTTGTTGTGCAAGATACTTGCTATCTGGAGCCTTTCGTAGTTAATACATTCTTAAGCTAGCCTGGCTGGGTCTATATTCATGCTTAGGCCTACCGCATAGCTACTAAACTAATAGTACATCGCTTACCGTGCACAATTTACAGTAAATATACAATCGTTCACAATGATCGAAATTTGACTCAAATTGCGTGTTTTTTAATTCTAAAATTGGCCTAACCTCTTTGCTCTTGTTTATAGAATCTAAAATATTTCTTTAAAGTGATCAGTCAAAAATAGTTTATTAAATTGTATATTTTAAAACACAAATGTAGAGCCGCCCTTAGGGGTGTGCAAACGTTCCAGCCTCACAGGGCCCCGCGATGAGGGGAGGGGGGCGCACGCTTGCTTAGGCGACAGGGGAAAAAACAAGCTGGGGTGGGACATTTTTTTCTTGCGTGCTCGTATAGTGGGCTCCTTCCATAGGTGACATGAATATTGTCCTAGTGTGAAAACAAATAAAACCATCATGTGGTTATTGAACGCGTGAAGCGAGTTTCTCAGTTTCAACTCAACCGATTTGCATTTGTCTGTTTGTCTATCTGTGGTGGACATGTCTCACGATAACTTTTGAACGCACTAACCAATTTAATCAAAACTTCTGTAGTTACATTGGCATATTTTCTTGGAGTTTCCATTATCAACCTTTCTCGAGATTCATGACCTACAGCTATAGTCCATTATACATAGGAGTGGCTGTCGCTGACGGCAAGCAGAAGATGTAAAAAAAAATTTTAAAAAATAATTGTTTGTTGTGAACGTTTTTACTGCCAAACGTGACAATCAACATGGTCTTGCAGATCATATGGTTTGGCGGATGGATACATGTGAGTAGGTCTGGTAACTTTTAATAGCTGTCACTCCTTCCGTAGGTAGGGTATGCATGAACCACTACAATAACATTTTAGATTTTTTGGACTGGAGAATAATACTTGACTTTTTACCTCCCTAGACCAACGTTCTTACTTCACCAATTTATATAATATCAAATATCTCAATCGGTGGTATTGCAAAGGTGTCTTCTTCACAATAGGTATTGCTTCTTCAACCTCCCCCAAAATATTATTGTAAGCAGGAATGTGGAAACGGTACGCCAAGCCTTCGACTCCCGACTCCTTCATAAATTGCTAATTTACAATATATTAATTAGTAATAACAAATTTAACGCGATAAAATGATACAATATAGATTACTTCGTGGGAAGCTTCTTTGGCATTATTTAATCTAAACAAAACCTCTAGCTTTTGAAAATTCTTCTTCTTATTTGCTTCTTAACTATTTATATATTATAACTGTCTCTTACTACCCGTTAGGGTCATATTCAACGTGTACTTTCCAAACCGACTGATTATTATCAGCACACATCCTATAAACTAACTTAAATCTATAACAGACACAACAACCATGCTCCCGGCCGTTAATTCATCACTGTGAAAGGTCTAACCCACATTTCACAAATGATACATTTTTTGGCTTACCGGGAATTTAGCCCGCTACCCTTTAACTCAATACGCAGACACGCTAACGAATGAGCTAAGTCTTTGAACTTGTATGCACTAACGACGCTAATATGTTAGTGATGATGGTTTAATAAAGAGCAAGTGAACTAGCATTTGCGTGGAGTGAGAGTGGAAAACATGTGAGGGAAAAACGCCTTCAATACACCCGACCGTGATTTGAACCCAGAAATCCCCGTCATTGGCAGTCTGGTCTATTGCAAGAGAGACGTCTTAGACCATTCAAACACAACACCGAAGTTAGTGAAAATTATCCAATCTATTTAATTCATATATGTATCTTTATTATGTCAGTATCGACAGTATCCATTTTTGATAAGACTATTCTAGTATTTGTGACATATTAGGCATAATCCTTGCTTTCTCTGAGTTACATAAAGCTACTGGAAAAGCAGTGAAATATAACTTCTAACTTGTCTTATTCATTCTTATTTGTTAAATCAATTATTAGTAATTCAACTTTCTTTTTTGGTCGCACGGTCTAAGCTCTGACTCTCATAATAGATTAGAGTGCGGATTGCGAGGATATCTTAGTTCGACCCCAGTTGATTGTATTCTGTTTTCTTTCCTAATTGGTTTCCGACCCTCTATCCATACACATGCGGGTACACTTCCTCTAAATTCAATCGTCCTCTTACCTAACCTATTAGTGTGATTAGTACATAGGCGTATAACCTGAACGGGTAGTAAGACGCGATACTAAAAAAATAATAGTTCAAAGTTAGTATCAATATTATCCACACTTGTTATTTATAGATTTTTTAAACTTAAATATTGTATTTAAATTAATTAGTTTTTGTCATAGAATATTATTGCTCTTGCCCTTGATGTATTTATATTTGACCCACGAGTTCAAACTTAGTCAAATTTGTCCCAAAGGACGAATATGATGTGTAAAGTCCGAGCTACTATTTCGGGATCACCTGATGAGTATGTTGGTTATCCTGCCAAGATTGGTATGGACGTGTGTGGATTTGTTTGAGTCACGGACTCGCAACTTGTCCTAGCGTAACGTGGAACACACAACACACGCGCAGGATCTTTGTTTTGTTCTCAAAATAACTCGAGGTAACGAGCTGTGAGGCGAAGAACACCGCCTTGGAAATACTTAGGGCTTATTGGTCAGCCTCATGGGGCCCCACACCTAAATTACACCTCACCTGTGATAGCGCTATATCCTAGATTGCCTGGGCAAGGTGGTCAACACACGCACCTGTCTGTGCTCGTGTGGCTCGCAATAGACTGAAATGCTTGTGACGGTAAGGTTGAGGTCCTGATCTCGGTTGGATATATTAAAGGGCATTTGACCCTTATGACTTATTCCTTCGGGTTTTCACCCCTTCCTCTTTCTATACTAATGTTTGTGCACTTTCTTTTAAACTAACCTCCTCACCCCTAATGTATAGATCAAGCTGTTCTCACCTTGGTGTTAAACTCAATTTATTTAGAATGTCTATAGTTGAAAGAAACATTGTGTTGTTTTTAAGTTTTTTATTCTAGAAAATGGTGATATAAGTAATTTTTTCTAGCAAATTCTCATATAGCAAAATTTATATCGTGATAACTATGAGTATGAACATTGGAACAATTACCAAATTGTTGATAAAATACATTTTGACACGAGAATCGAAGCCGAAACTTTTAACATAAGCATTGCTACAATGATATAAATAATTACTAATGGAAATTCTGTTCTTCTTAGAAGAACAACCAAATTATGTGGGAAAAAAAAGTGGATGAATCTCATTCTGGGCCTAATCTCCCCTTGGGCCTTTTGATTTGGAGATATCTTCCTGCAAAATTTCAGCTTCGAAGGTCTTCTTAAATTAGAGATTCTTTCGACTTTGGTTTTATTTAATCTCACCCCCCGCCCCCCTATCCCATTTTGGGAGACCTCGTTGTCTGTCATCAAGTATTCCTGCACCCTTATGGGTTAGGGGCTATATGCCTGCGAAATATTAACTTGCTAGGTCTTTCTGGTTTCGACATTTTTTATGCTGGACAAGGAACGGGTAGTTATTATAGTTGAGATATACAAATATCTGCTTCAACAGTACAGTAATAGCTATCCCCTCCCAACGAAACCCTTTACGGCTTAGTTGCATTGTCTCAGCAGGAATGTGGATTTTTCAAACACTTTGCCTACATTAAACAACACTAAGTCAGAATAAGTTGATTTTTAAATATATATTCTCAATTTTTTAACAGAGGACCGGGGGGCGCAGGCCACTCACACGCCACCGTAAGTTCTTTTGAGGATATTGGGGTACTTTGCTGACTAAACAAGATTGAAAATGCACACGGAATATTCAAGGTTTTGATTATTTAAAAAAAACATACACTGGTAGAAGTAAGTTAACTACAACTAAACAAGTCACTAAATTAAATAATACGATTTATTATTAGGTATCTAAGTTAATAAGAAAATGAGAACACATTACACGGAATAAAATAAAATAAACAAATTAATAATTATGTTCATTATTAACACAGTTCACATCATAAATAATCAATGTGTGCACAATCCATATAATTCACTTCCACCACTTGTCCACACGCACGAAGTACTGCGCTGACCCGCGTTACACGAACGCTGGATTCGCTGGTCCACTCCCGGACACACAAACCTACTCACTCTACTGTCCACAACTCAGACTGGAGATCCTTCGCTGGCCGCCCAGCGTGTATATATGGGTCAGAGTCGGGAATCCTCCATTTCTAGAAAACAGGGTTAGAATAAAATGAGCCCAAGACTCTTCCAGTCGTGTCCTTTTCCTCCCCCCTGTATCCTCTAATTGTACTGGCAGTGAGACCGGCTGCATGTATGCTAAACAAGGAGGGATATAGAGAGAACAGCGTACCGATCCCGTTGTCTTACATATATCTCGTTATGGTATAAAAACTCAAACATAAATCTCTTCAGCAGAGTGATTGAGTATTTAAGCATTTTCAAAATATCGATAGTATTTAAAAATAAACTTACTCAACATAAATGTCTACGGACAACACAAACCAAGAAAAGATGACCTAAAAATCCAAAATGGTAAAAAAAAGGCTAATAAATGATTTATATAAAAAAATCACAACCAGGAGATCATGAACAGACCCATTGACGTACACATGAGCATTTTCTGTGATGCACAAGTAATACCATCAAGACCAGAGCTCAATAACGAATAAATAACTGTTTGGTTACTCATTAAAGCCAAAATGTTTGCTGAAGGACGTTATCCACAGAAAATCGTGAATTTTGCTCCTCGATTGTTTCTCAGTTTAAAATATAAAACTTATAAAAAATATGGTTCCATGTAACTGGCTGATATTTAAAATAAACCCAAGTATGAACTACCATCCACCCCCAATAATTGTAACATCACACGCCACCGTAAGTTCTTTTGAGGATATTGGGGTACTTTGCTGACTAAACAAGATTGAAAATGCACACGGAATATTCAAAGTTTTAACTATTAAAAAAACACTGGTAGAAGTAATTTAACTACAACTAAACAAGTCTCTAAATTAAATAATACGAGTTATTATTCGGTAACTAAGTTAATAAGAAAATGAGAACACATTACATGGCATAACATAAACAAATTAATAATTATGTTCATTATTAACACAGTTCACATAATAAATAATCAATGTGTGCACAATCCATATAATTCACTTCCGCCACTTGTCCCCACGCACGAAGCACTGCGCTGACCCGCGTTACACGAACGCTGGATTCGCTGGTCCACTCCCGGACACTCCACTCACTTTACTGTCCACAACTCAGACTGGAGATCCTTCGCTGACCGCCCACCGTGTGTATATATATGGGTCAGAGTCGGGAATCCTCCATTTCTAGAAAACAGGGTTAGAATAAAATGAGCCCAAGACTCTTCCAGGCGTGTCCTTTTCCTCCCCCCTGTATCCTCTAATTGTACTGGCAGCGAGACCGGCTGCATATATGCTAAACGAGGAGGGAGATAGAGAGAGCAGCGTACCGATCCCGTTGTCATACATTAATCTCGTTATAGTATATCTCTTCAGCAAAGGGATTGAGTATTAATTAAGCATTTTCAAAATATCGATAGTATTTAAAAATAAACTTACTCAACATAAATGTCTAAGAATAACACAAACCAAGAAAAGATGACCTAAAAATCCAAAATGGTAAAAAAAAGCTAAAAAATTATTTATATATAAAAAATTACAACCAGGAGATCATGAACAGACCCATTGACGTACACATGAGCATTGTCTGTGATGCACAAGTAATATCATCAAAACCCGAGCTCAATAACGAGTAAATAACTGTTTGGTTACTCATTAAAGCCAAAATGTTTGCCGAAGGACGTTATCTACAGAAACTCGTGAATTTTGCCCCTCGATTGTTTCTCAGTTTAAAATATAAAACTTATAAAAAAATATGGTTCCATGTAACTGGCTGATATTTAAAATAAACCCAAGTATGAACTACCATCCACCCCCAATAATTGTAACAAAAAATATTGGAAGTTAAAAGATTTACTGTAAACTATTATTGAATGTTCATCGACTTGGAAAACAGGGATGTTTAATTTTTTTTTTAATACGCAACTTTTATTGTCTTACTACCGTTCGGGCTATACGCTTATATACTCTTTTTTGCACTGCGTATTACTGCTACATGTTAACTAATTACTTTGGGATTAGGGAGGCTTAATTTAGAGGGAATGCATTCTCATTTGCGTGGAGGGTGGGTGTACTTTTTTTTTAGGAAAACCATCCTCAATGCACCCGGCTGGGATCGAGCCCCGATATCTCAGTCTTCGTCAATCTAGTCTAACACGAGATTAGCGCGTTAGACTACGTGGCCACCGAAGCGAGTAATATAATTAACACAGTTGTAGTTATATTATTAGTCCATTTAATTAATGATTTAATGATAAATTATACAGTAGCCCATTAGAAAGTATTATTGGAAGCTTTTGATAACTTTTTGACTAATAAATCAAATACAACATTTCTACAATGCTGCCAAATGACTTTCATTATAATTATGTTTGTGATCAAAAGTGGGTTTCCTATATAAAAATACATAAAGTTGCAAACATAAAAAAAAAAGTTTCTATTATACTTTTGGAAAACCATCCTCAATGCACCCGGCCGGGATCGAGCCCCGATATCTCAGTCTTCATCAGTCTAGTCTAACACGAGATTAGCGCGTTAGACCACGTGGCCACCGAAGCGGGTAATATAATTAACACAGTTGTAGTTATATTATTAGTCCATTTAATTAATGATTTAATGATAAATTATACAGTAACCCATTAGAAAGTATTATTGGAAGCTTTTTATAACTTTTTGACTAATAAATGAAATACAACATCTCTACAATGCTGCCAAACGACTTTCAATATAATTATGTTTGTGATCAAAAGTGGGTTTCCTATATAAAAATACATAAAGTTGCAAACATAAAAAAAAATGTTTCTATTATACTTTATATTAATAAGTATGTGTTTGGAAAAACATATTAGATTTGGAAACATAAAGGAATTTTAAAATATAATTTGTCTGGACAAATTTCTACCCAAATATTTGGGAACCCCATCACTGTATCTATGGCGATTCGAATAAAACAGTATTTACATTATTATTATTAGCACCGCGTCTTACTACCCGTTCGGGTTATACGCACTTACGCTAATGTGTTATGGTAGGGTGATTGTGAGATGAAATGAAGGTCCTACAGTTTAACGTGGAATCCGAACCACGGTGGAGGCCTGGC
>CABFOW010007776.1:9383-21883 GCA_902141385.1 Timema californicum | reverse complement strand
GGAGACCTTACTACTCAGAATGGCGCGGTGAGGCAGGGAGAGGAAGGAGACCTTACTACTCAGAATGGCGCGGTGAGGCAGGAAGAGGACAGGACCTCAGCACTCAGAATGGCGTGGTGAGGCAGGGAGAGGAAGGGGAGAGAGATGGTGGGAGGGTTTGAGACTGATAACTCACTACCCGGTGTTGTGCCTACAGACCCATTTATTGATGTTTTAATGTGGGCGAGGCCACTAGAAAACTAGTACCGGTTGTACTGGTTCGGTATTGCTACCGGTACTGATGATCTGAGTTGGGAGCCAGCCGCTTTTATCCCCCTCAGTTGTCCGTCAGACCAGGGTGGAGGTGTTGTTGGTGCGGCGTGCGCATCCCTTCTCCTGACGCATCGTTGGATGGCAGGGGTAGTGTGTGCAAGAGCGTACTAACTCCTAACTACACTGGGTCCATGCAAGGACCGGCTATGACATGGTTGGTTGGGGTATAACAACAAATTCAGGTAGAATTAAAATATAATTTTCAGGGTGTCCAAAAAATCAAAATAAATGTTGGTATAAAATAGGGTCACCACCTCCAGTAGGTTCAAAAGAAGATATATCTAAATTTCAGTATGTAAGTAGTATAGCAATTGTTCCGGAAAGAACTGGTAGATAAAGTAAAGTAGCTTTAACTATGACTGGTAAAACAAATAAGTAACAGATATTGATACGGACTTACAGGACAGGTGGATAGAAACATCAAAGGAACAAACACAATATGTTTTTTATAGGGAAAAGAACAACACAGTTCATACTTTATATCTGTTACTGGTTA
The DNA here is from genome assembly GCA_902141385.1 of Timema californicum. Classification (NCBI taxonomy): domain Eukaryota; kingdom Metazoa; phylum Arthropoda; class Insecta; order Phasmatodea; family Timematidae; genus Timema; species Timema californicum. The sequence continues at coordinate 21,075 of CABFOW010007776.1, read as the reverse complement.
AAGAGGTTCTGGTTGCCTTTTGTTACCGCCCAGTCCTCCGGGGTTCTTACGCGTCATGGAAAACCTGGAATTTTAAAACAATTCTTCCGAGCCTGGAAATGTTATGAAATTTCTCATTTTTTGAATATTTTCTTTTAATGTTCTAGGTTGTCCTGGAAATTCCTTTGTTTCCCTTTTTTTTTAAACATGTCAGTAGGCTTAAATTATTATTGTAAAAATGAGATAACCTTTATTATATTTGTAACTAAGCAATAAGAGGTAATTAAAACATAATTAATATAACAACTATTTGAAAGTGATTTATTTATTTAGTTGTGATATTTAACGTGCACTTGGTGACTTTCTAAACCAATATATTATATCTGCACACGGCTTATAAACCAACTTATATCTAGACCAGACACAAGATCCAGTCCCCGGCCGTTAATTCATCTCTGTGAAAGGGGAAGCCCATATTTTACCAATGATTATTTGCACGTTTAATCATTTGAATAACTTGTTGCATCGTGGAATACATTAAAAATAATAAAAGATGTGGGAAGGTAGAGGAGTTCGGAGCTTGCATTAAATAAAAGAAAATAGGTAACGTTGTGTATTTTACACTTGTCCTGGAGGAATTTTAGAAAATCCTTGAAAAGTCCTGGAAAAAATTTCATAATTTGGTGTAGAGACCCTGTTTCATTCTATCAGAACTCATCAAGGGAGGATTGTGAAATGTGCAACGCGACATCCTAACAGAGGATACCAAAAGGACAAAGGGCAGAAAAAGGCAATCAGTAAAGGAAGATAGGAACATGTAAAGGGAGTAACAGTTCAAACAAACACAGGAACAGGACCTAGGACATCTAGATGGAGTTTTAACAAAACAATCTCTATTAAAATTAATCAAGTTCCAAATACAACGCAATAAATCCATCAGAAATAGCTAAGTTAATACTTTGTTTAAATATGAGGTGGCCCAATGGCTAAATACTTTCAAAAAGCAAATTTAATTAAACTTCAAAACATTCAAAAATATACTTTTCTCTCTTGTTTGAAAACATAATCCATATCCAAAGAAATATTCTAAATCGATAAATTGGACTTTAGACAACACATCTAATAATTACCTGTGATTATCAAAGATAAAATATATCTTTGCATTACTATGTTGGGATCTTTGCCGAAAAAATAAAGTCTCGAAACTAAACTAATGACACTAAGTTTAGAAATAAATTTACTCTGATTCAACAGAAATTAAAGAATTTAGATCGAAATGGAATTTATAAAAAGATGTTTAAATATAAAGTCTAAAGATTTGAATTTTGTGCTTAAAGTTTAATATAATAGTGTGACTCGGTAGCACCTCAGAGAGGGTTGGTAAGCGAACAAGGGGAGTGAAGAGGGAGGACGTCTGACGTTTGTTCTCCTCGCTCTACAAGCCTGTACGTGACGTTCATTTAGTAGAATATTACGTTCTTAACTCTGGGGGTTGGTTCGGTGGCTCCTATTGGAACTGCTATTTCACTGGGCCAAGCTTTATTATTTTATTTGGGTTTATGATACTAGTGAATACTTTTGTGTTATTGAATACAATTAATACACTACAAGAAATAATATGACAATAACTAGGACATTCATGCTATTGGATGGATTCCCATGATAAAAAATATCCTTACACAAAGGAACCATCATAATCTAAAACAACGTCTAGCAGAGAAGGTCTAATTAGCTCACACTTGAGACAGCAGAAAAACTGTTTCTCTGCAGGCCAGTACTTAACAACCAGAGTTCAGCCTATTTTTAATAGAATGTGAATTTACATTATAACAAAAGATGTTTTAATATAGCTATGATTTAAATTTTCTATAACTAAAAAATTATTGTGAACAAAATTAATATTGTAGAGAAGAAAAATTCAAATGACTGCAGAAAAGTTAACCTCTTCTAAGATTGAAACTTTAGACTCAAAGTGAAAATGATTGTTATTTTATTCATCTGTTGTTTGCTCTAGTTGTTTGAAGAGAGGCCAGTATGGTCCAAGAACGCTCTCAGATATCTCACCAGGTTCAGTAATGACCAACTCAAATATCTGCTACCAGCTGTAGCCTACTACTTTGTCACAGGACCTTGGAGGGTCATGTGGGTACGCTTCGGCTATGACCCACGTACTCAACCAGAGGCGCGACTGTACCAGACTTTGGATTATCGTCTTAGAGCTAAAGGTTACTAACACAGTCTAAAAACTAAATATGTAAGACACTCATAATTAACCCGATAATGGTACGCGGGTATGTTGTAAAATAACACATCACTTCATTACGGAGACAAAGTATTACTTATCTTGTACGTCGTCATGTAGTTTTACTTTCACTGCTTTATCTTTTAGGAGTTCCAATGGCTAAATTATATTAAAATGTATATAGATTGATAAAGAGTAAGGAAAAATAAACTAATAAAGTAGTGAGTGAAAATTGGATCAAGAATGACACCCAAGGAAATAGGGTGAGNTAGACTCCATTTCTTTATTTCTTAGGGCTTATATAATAGAAAAAGTCACACGCACATTTAAACACATAAAGTGTAAATATTTGGGTGTTATTGCCTTTACCCTACAAAAAGTGTGTCTAAAACAGAAGAAAAAACACTTTGAATAAATACTAACTACTACATTTTGAATTCAAACAAAGACTGTTAAAAACACTGGTAAACTGTTGTTGATGTAAAATAGTATTTCCCACATATTTTGATATGGTAATGTAATCTATCAATGTCCTTTTTTATTTTTCATTTGAGGTATCTAACGTGCAATGTCTGAACAGAAACATTATATCACCACACAATAATTTCTAAGGGCCTATCAATTTATTTGCTCGATAAATTAACCTTTTGTAAGTTAGTCATTAGGTTTTGTCTACATTATTATATTTTAACTAATAATCTCACTTTGATTGACTTTACAAGTAAAAATTATGGACATTATAATAATTAAATATGTGTTCACTGGTAAAACAACTAAGTATTTAATGTAAGCACACTAATACTAAAATTATTCAACTAAACATGTTACCTTGTTGAAGCGTCCATCATTGGCCAACATAGAAATATAATTTACCACCGAGTTGAATAAATATCCTATCAATGCATGGATGTCGAAAATAAATACACTTTAATGTATAATTATCATAGTTTAACTTTTATCCTTAATTAAAAAATACTGATATTAAATTTGGAATATTTTATATTACATTCAAACAAAATCTTACAGAAGTCTCGTGTGTATCATACATGTTGAGTTGTGCATGTGCAATTGCATCTCAAAGGACTATGATTCTATGAAAGATAACAGAAGCATTCTATGAAAGATAACAGAAGCATTCTTTGTTTCACTACTTTAAACATATGCACTGCTTTATACCACTTGTTTTGAATTGCAAAAACTATTTGATCAAAATAAAATTTCTTAAAGAATATAACTTTAAAAATATGCGAATATGTACTAGTACTTTGAGATAGCTAATTTACATTTTGGTGATATTTAATATGCGAGTGCCTCACTCTAGTTAAGATGTTTTCTTCTTGTAGTCTAACCAGCTCCGCCTGCACCAATTCCCTTTTAGCATAAGGGACTGGCCTTGCCTTACAAATGTTTGGAGTCACACCTTTAATAATGCCGCCTTATGATTTAAAACAGTTTGAAAAAACCTCCTTTAATTGATTCACCCACTTTGAAAGAAATAGTTCTTTATTTCAGTCTGGGCCTACTTCCAGTTCAATTTAATGCAGGCGAGCCAATCTTGACCTAATAATTACATTAAGTAAAGGCAAGTCTTTATACACCGTCCCTCTGCACTCTCCTGACACTATCACCTTATCCATTACCATTTTGAGTGGATGGGTTAACCTTACATGCTGAGAAATTATCTTCAAACCTTTCTTGGACATTAAGGTCCCGGCTGAACCCGTATCCACCCCGAACTGGGTTTCTATCTCGTTTATTCTAATTCCTACCATGAAGTTGGATTTAGTTGAATTCAGCCTCTTAAACTTTGAAAACAAAGGGTTTCCCATTAAATCTACTAGTTCATCGAACGTTAGTTCCAATGATTTTCTAGCTGTACACAAGTCTCTCCCCAGGACAAATGTTTTGTGGACTATTTCCTTGAGTAACATGCAATCTTTGGTTTCTGACCCAATTTCATTGCACTTTATAAACTTTTCAAACCTTTCTATATTCATCGACTGCAATTATTCCTACACCCAAAATTCCTCTCGAGCCTACGCCAATTGTTTGCACCACCATTGCAACTGCGTTTTGCGGTTTCCTTATGGCCTAGTAACGTATATATTAAAGATAGGTCGAATCTACTATTTCTCGAATCCAAATCCTAGCAAATTGTTAGAAATTTTAATAATTTACAAATAGACCTACATTACACAATATAGGCCTAAGCTCTAAATTAAGATTTATTTCAATCATGCTTTCAATTTTAATCAACCCCAACCACCTTTCGCAAAATATTGGTTAAAATTTAGCCAAATTAAACAATCTAGACTCATATGATTATTTAGAAATCAAATAAAATCAATCAAAATGTGAGTGTCTTTTAGTTATTTTTAAAAGTGTTGATAGAATAAGTTAAATTTCTAAAAAAAACATGTGAAATAAACAAACAGATTAGTTACTTTTTGATCTTTGATCATCTTGAGGTTTTATAATCTATTTTGATAAGAAAGCTAAAATAAAAATACAAAGAGATTTAAAAAAATAAACTAAACCAACATGCTTAGCAATTAAACATACATTGGAAATAGTGAACTCAATAATGACTAAGTATGTATTATTATTATTATTTTCTTTTATATCTATTATCTATTTTCGCATAGAAAACAAATATATTCGGTTCTTGTGACATCGATTTCTCAGAATACATTCTATTTAAAACCCAAGCATATTTTCGACCTGCAATATATTAATTCCTATTTGATTAGGCAAGACAGCGCTTGAATATTTTTACAATTACTTCAAAAACATATTTGAGAAAAATAATAAACTCTTAGTTGAAATCAATTTAAAAACAAATTATGAATTAGCAAGTCGTTAATTGAAAAACTCAAGAGCACTTATTAAGTGATCATATTACTTGAATCAATTCTAAACAAATAATTGATATACAATATGTAGGCTGGTAGGTGTAAATAAACAGTTTTATCTGTGTCTAACTTTTGACAGTATTTATTTTTAATGAAACCCAACAAAATGTCTAACTTAAGGAACCTAAGAAATAAATTGAGTTTCTTTGCATAGTTGTGGATAATTAAAACCATTTGGGGGGTAAGAATTAACAGTTTATTTAATCATCACTCTGGCCTTTGACACGTAACCATATACGTCGTCATGGCGGCTGACTTTGTATCGTGTGTAATGTGGTCTGATTTCTCTTTAAAAAAAAGCCGTAATTTGTTTTATTTATATCGAGTTTATTTGTAATTCTAGTCTTGATTTTCAGTTTTTGAAGAGTTTTAATGTGTTAATTAAAATATCTACAAGATTGTTTGTGAGGTGAAAGTTTCAGAAGTGAGCATGCGCTGAAACGGCCGAGTCCAAGTTTCCCATAGGGGTGGGAGGGTAGGGTACTCGGTGTGTTAAATTTTCTACATCTAACAATTATTATTTTTGAAAAGAAGAAGATTTTATTCATGTTTATCTCTTTTGTCCGACAAAATAATGATTACAGATTAAGTTTTGCTTTTCAAGTAAGCTTAACGTAGCAATTTTTGAATTAAAAAATCAAAATCTTATTCTTTGTTTATGAGGTGAATTATTCTACCATCAAATACAATAAAACACCTAATCCTCGAATCTCGAATACTTGTCAGGATTCGGTGGAGTCGAGGATTCAAAGATTCGAGTGGCCCATCTCTAGTGTATATACAATAATATATATTTCATTGTCACTTTTATGGTTTTGATCCTCATCACCATTTTGTAGTGTCTAATACTGGTTTGGAACAACACATTCGCTCTTTATTGACAGAAATAGAACCTCATTGATTGTTTCCAAGTTCTCTGATCTTACCACCAACTGTGCACGCTGTCTTACGTTTTCTCACACTACTCTTTGTAAAGTCTACAACCAACCTCCTCTCAATGCCATAGTCAAAACACAACAATTAGAATGGGGCATAACCTCGAATAGTCAAAAAGAAGAAGTTCTTGACACAGAAAATGAGTCTGACTCCCAAATCAATTAATCTAAGATCCATCCCTAGCAAAAAATGATCCTGCTAAATGTCAATCGTGCTTGCCTAACACTAACCTACAACATGTCTCATATAAAATGTTAAGAATGATCTTAGAACTAAATAATTCACTAGGCTCTAACCATTTCAACTATGTACTTTACAAGGCAGAAGGCAAGAAAGAAGTAAGGAGGAGGAAACAAGGAAAAGCAGTAGTAAGCGTGAACAAACTGATTGTGGAAATGGTAAGAGCAGCAGGTGAAGTAGATAAACAGTGGTTATACAGGGTGCTGAGAGTGGTTTGGAAGGAGAACAAGGTACTGGAAGATGGAAAAAAGGGAGCTATAAAACAGACAGGAAGAGGTGTACAAATGATAGGAGGACAACGCTGACGTGTCACTGTATAAAAACATCTGAGAAGATACTGGAAAAGATAATAAGAAATAAAACGAAAGGAAGTTGGAAAGATCTACAATAGACTAAATGTTTGCCATACGACAGCTGATGGAAAGACGGTATGAATATGGGAAATGGTATTTATGGATCTAGAGAAGGCATTTGAGAGTGTAGATAGTAACAAAGCTAGGATATTAATGGAGGAGGATGAAGAGTGGTAATGAGAGTGAAAAGCATGTATGAGGATAACAGGGGTTGTGTTAAGATGGAGAGTGTGAGGACAAAGTGGTTCTAAATAAAGAATGGAGTGAAGCAGGGGAGTGCTCTTGGACCATTACTATTTGTAACTTAGTAATGGAAATGGTCATTAATACAGAGGCAGGAAAACTCTGCTAGTGAAGAATGAAAACCATGATGTTTGCTGATGACTTGATGGTATGGGGGGAGAAGGAAGAGGAAGTACAGGAACAACTACAAGAATGGAATGAGGAAGTGAAAGTGTGGAATGAAATTTAGTATAAAGTGTGAAGTGATGGCGATGACAAGGAATAAAGCTGTAAGGTCGGATGGAGGAGAGCTGAGAAAAGTTCAGAATGTAAGATATCTTGGTAGCGTTATTGAGGAGAAATGTGGAGGTAGAGAGGATTTAATTAGAAAAGGAGAGCAAGGAGAGATGTTCTCTAGGTCCATACAATAGACCTGATATGGAGAAGAGAAGTCCCCTTGACGTATAAAGAAGTGTTGTACAGGGCGTACTTTATACCCATTGTCACGTATGCTGCAGAAACATGGACAATGAATGTAAGAGAGACTAGGAAGTGGAGGTCATGGGAGTGAAGTTTGTGAGGAGCTTGTTAGCTGTCATGAGGAGAAACAAGATTAGGAACGAAGTTATCAGGGAAAGAGTAGGGGTGCAGGGAGTACATAAGGTAGAAGAGGAAGCAAGACTGAGATGGTTCGGGCAAGTAATGAGGTTGGAAAAAGAGAGGATCCCGAAAAAAATGTTAGAAATGAAGTATGGGAAAAAGACCGCAAGGAAGACCAAGAAAAAGATGGAAGGAGCAGATAACAGAAAGTGTACAAGTGAGAGGATAACAATGGAAGAAATTCAATGAGGAAGAGGGTGGAAGGATAGAGGAAGATAGAGGCATTTTACTAAACTGACCATGTCACAGGTTGAAAACAGTTAATGATGATGACTTTACAAGGCAACATATTAATTCACTTTATGTACATGGGGGATGTTAGTGCACTATAAGGAGTGCTCAATTGCTGTCACCTATACATGAGGGATGTTAATGTACAGTGCCATAACATCAATGGTAACCATAAAACACGCGGAGGAAGGTTTTCGATTTTGTCTAAGAAGAATTAATGAGGTAACATTTTTAAAATTGGTGTTGATGTGATTCATGCCGAGATCAAGTTATCTCAGTTGGAGAGCCTCAACCATAAATTATTATTCCATTGGCAGGGGGAGGATTAAACTATTTCTTATTGATTTGGTGAGTTTTGTTGAGAAAGAAGTTAAATTAAGATATTGGTGATATTCTGTAGTAGGAACTGTCACAGATATATTGTGTTTTTCATTTGAGTCTTCTTTTTGGTAGAGTATAAATGTGCAATGTAATCATTGAGATTCAAGACAAGAGCATTTCATGTGCAGGTGCGAGTCTAATAAAACACTTCCTGAACTTTGGAAAAATGGTCACCGTTTTCAACATTTATTATTTGAATTCAAAATGGAGTAGGTCAATGTTTGTTCAAAGAATTTTTCTTATTTTTTACACTCGTTATATTTGATGAAGGCAATAATCCTAAAATATAAAAACTTTGTTTTGGTTCCAATCTTTGTGCGACTCTTTATACTAAAGAAAGAATAAAATGTCACTTTTGAGCATTGGATTCCACCCACATTTTCCCCTCTTAACATTCATTATATTGTCATATCATTGCAGGTGGTCTCAGAACCAAAGTAAAGGCCAAGCGGAGCTACTGTGATTATTTGTTGCCTTATAAGTCAACTCCATCATGCAAACCCAAAATGGCCATCATTGGAACTGGAGAGGATGTCCCGGAGTTTCCTGACTCAGGAGATGACAAGCGACATGTTGAAGAGAACATGTATATATTTCGTCCTGGCATGATGCCTCCTTCCAGACAGATGTTCTATCAGGTACACAGCATAAAGGTAACATATTGTGTGTGTGCTTCTATGAAGGAAACACATCATGGTTTGTGTGTGTGTGTGTGTGTTGTAGTACTGTGATGTGCTAGTACCAGAGATACAAGACATGTTAGAGAAACTCCCAGAACCTCCAAGTCAGTGCCACGAGAAGTTAGGATGGATGCCACCACGTTTTGATGATCGTTGTAGAGAGATTCTCAACGCCGAGATCCTCAAGTCTTTTCATACGGAACTCTCAGGTACATTCAGATCTTGATAAGTGAAGTAAGATGGTTCTATATCAGACTGTAAGGAAATATCTACATAGCTCTCAGACCATGATAAGTGAAGTAAGATGGTTCTATATCAGGCTGTAAGGAAATATCTACATAGCTCTCAGACCATGATAAGTGAAGTAAGATGGTTCTATATCAGGCTGTAAGGAAATATCTACATAGCTCTCAGACCATGATAAGTGAAGTAAGATGGTTCTATATCAGGCTGTAAGGAAATATCTACATAGCTCTCAGACCATGATAAGTGAAGTAAGATGGTTCTATATCAGGCTGTAAGGAAATATCTACATAGCTCTCAGACCATGATAAGTGAAGTAAGATGGTTCTATATCAGGCTGTAAGGAAATATCTACATAGCTCTCAGACCATGATAAGTGAAGTAAGATGGTTCTATATCAGGCTGTAAGGAAATATCTACATAGCTCTCAGACCATGATAAGTGAAGTAAGATGGTTCTATATCAGGCTGTAAGGAAATATCTACATAGCTCTCAGACCATGATAAGTGAAGTAAGATGGTTCTATATCAGGCTGTAAGGAAATATCTACATAGCTCTCAGACCATGATAAGTGAAGTAAGATGGTTCTATATCAGGCTGTAAGGAAATATCTACATAGCTCTCAGACCATGATAAGTGAAGTAAGATGGTTCTATATCAGGCTGTAAGGAAATATCTACATAGCTCTCAGACCATGATAAGTGAAGTAAGATGGTTCTATATCAGGCTGTAAGGAAATATCTACATAGCTCTCAGACCATGATAAGTGAAGTAAGATGGTTCTATATCAGGCTGTAAGGAAATATCTACATAGCTCTCAGACCATGATAAGTGAAGTAAGATGGTTCTATATCAGGCTGTAAGGAAATATCTACATAGCTCTCAGACCATGATAAGTGAAGTAAGATGGTTCTATATCAGGCTGTAAGGAAATATCTACATAGCTCTCAGACCATGATAAGTGAAGTAAGATGGTTCTATATCAGGCTGTAAGGAAATATCTACATAGCTCTCAGACCATGATAAGTGAAGTAAGATGGTTCTATATCAGGCTGTAAGGAAATATCTACATAGCTCTCAGACCATGATAAGTGAAGTAAGATGGTTCTATATCAGGCTGTAAGGAAATATCTACATAGCTCTCAGACCATGATAAGTGAAGTAAGATGGTTCTATATCAGGCTGTAAGGAAATATCTACATAGCTCTCAGACCATGATAAGTGAAGTAAGATGGTTCTATATCAGGCTGTAAGGAAATATCTACATAGCTCTCAGACCATGATAAGTGAAGTAAGATGGTTCTATATCAGGCTGTAAGGAAATATCTACATAGCTCTCAGACCATGATAAGTGAAGTAAGATGGTTCTATATCAGGCTGTAAGGAAATATCTACATAGCTCTCAGACCATGATAAGTGAAGTAAGATGGTTCTATATCAGGCTGTAAGGAAATATCTACATAGCTCTCAGACCATGATAAGTGAAGTAAGATGGTTCTATATCAGGCTGTAAGGAAATATCTATATACCTCTCAGACCATGATAAGTGAAGTAAGATGGTTCTATATCAGGCTGTAAGGAAATATCTATATAGCTCTCAGACCATGATAAATTGTTCCCAAACCTGGCTCTATATTTTATGTTACAGGAGGAACAATATCAACAGAGATGATGGTAGCAGACGACAGCCCGTAACTCCAGTTATTCTTGAGGATTGTTTTTATAACAAACACACACTTGTAATTTAAACTGTTTTTATGTAAAATTTGTGCATTCTATAAAAATGGAAATATCGGATAGACCCAATAGAACAAGTTAAAAAAAAGACCTTAGATTTCTCACAAAGTCAATATATTTTCAGATCACATCTGGTAAGGGATACAATTACATTTCATTACATTTTAACCCTGCCCATACCTAAATAGTTTTAATAAAAGCATAAAACTTTTCAAAGTACGATAATTAAAAACACTGAGGATGTGTTAAATGCATAGACTAAATATTAATACCATTCTTAAAAATACATCTCGATAACAACATTAAAAGTCCCCCTAGAATTTACATTTGTAAAATAAGTACAGAAATAATAGCTTTGCTACATTGCATTTCTGCCCCAATGTACATTTCTTACCATAGCTCTTTACAATGAAAAGAAGAACACAGTTCACACTTTACACTGCTGCCACTGGACAAAGATGTAATGGTTGCCTCTTAACGAAAATTGATCGTCACCGCCCAATCCCCCGACCCAGGTTTCATTCTATCGGAACTCATCAGTGAGGAGTGTGAAACACACAACACAACTTCCTAAAAGAGAAAACCAAGAAACAAAAGGTGATAGAAAGGAAAAAGGTAAAGAATGATAGGACCTTTTACATGTTCCTATCTATGTGTTCTATCATTCTTTACCTTTTTCTCCCCTTTTTTTTTGTTTTTTCTTTTAGGAAGTTGCGTTGCGCGTTTCACACTCCTCCCTGATGAGTTCCGATAGAATGAAACCTGGGCCGGGGGATTGGGCGGTGACGATCAATTTTCGTTAAGAGGCAACCATTACCTCTTTGTCCAGTGGCAGCAGTGTAAAGTGTGAACTGTGTTCTTCTTTTCATTGTAAAG
>CABFOW010007775.1:10285-21900 GCA_902141385.1 Timema californicum | reverse complement strand
AACGCTATCTTTTCCTCTAAAGTGAAGCTAACTAGCGGTAGCAACTAACTTTGCGTCAAATGGTCATAATAGCCCTGCAGGAATCCCTTTCATTTAATTTTCGCAACGCTGTGAATGTTGTTTCTGACAACAATGTCTGATGGTAAGTTCCATCTATCCCTAGTGATGGAACATTGTGTGGAATACAACTGTCCCAGTTCGTCAGGAGATATTGTTAGACCGACAGTTATATATGTTGATTGTCGGTCAGCTCAGTCCGGATTGGGAAGCCTCTCCATCACCAGCAAACCACGCCAGATGAGCCTGACTTCAAGCCCACCAGCCCACCAATGCTCTCTATTTGAAGTGTTCCACATGCTCTTTCTAAGATGACTGAGTTTTCAGCACGCCACTTATAAACTAATTTACACCTACAAAAGACACAACACCCAACCGCCGTGCAGCTAGTTCATCACTTTGCAAGAGAAATTTTCAATTTCACTAGTGATACATTTTGCCGAAAATCAAACCCGGGACCCTTAGATCCGTAGGCAGACACGCTAGCGACTGAGCCGAGGGGTCGGACATTCTCACACAGTTGTGTACTTATTTCCAGACTCGGTTTACAGAGTCCGACGGTAGCGTGTCGGCCTAGGGATCTGAGGGTCTCGGGTTCAATTCCCGGCATGGCCGAACATTAATGAAATTATTGGTTTACTCTCTCACATTGATAAATTGACGGTCGGGGACTGGACGTTGTGCCACAATATTATACAGGTTCCTAAGATCCCAACCCCGACCTCCGTTCGTAAACCAATACCATTGCCAGGGTAACCGTTCCGACAACAGCTACTGAAGAGCAACACGTGATCTGAAATGGCGCACGGGTCCTACCCGATACTGTTTCGTTTAACGCTCGTGGAAAGATCAACTGTTTCTGTTGTTCGGGCGGTGTTTTAATATTAAACTGACGTCATTCCAACAACGCGCCGTGATTGGCTCTTGAAAACACACCACAAATAGTTTCCTTTAATTCCTATTCCCACCTCAGGCACTAATGTCTATAAGATCAAGAGCTGACTGAGTCAGAACACCTCACCAGCTCACTTTACCAAGAACTCATCACAAATGCTCACTTTACCAAGAACTCATCACCAAGGCTCACATCATCAAGAACACACCACCAAGGCTCACATCACCAAGAACTCATCACCAAGGCTCACATCACAAAGGCTCACATCACCAGGAACATAACACCAAGGCTCACATCAACAAGAACTCATCACCAAGGCTCACATCACCAGGAACACAACACCAAGGCTCACATCACCAAGAACTCATCACCAAGGCTCACATCACAAAGGCTCACATCACCAGGAACACAACACCAAGGCTCACATCAACAAGAACTCATCACCAAGGCTCACATCACCAGGAACACAACACCAAGGCTCACATCAACAAGAACTCATCACCAAGGCTCACATCACCAAGAACTCATCACCAAGGCTCACATCACCAAGAACTCATCACCAAGGCTCACATCACCAGGAACACAACACCAAGGCTCACATCACCAATAACTCATCACCAATAACTCATCACCAAGCCTCACATCACCAACTATGATTGACGTGTAAAGAAGCAGACATCCCCAGAGGGAGCAAGGCTCGTCGAGTCTTGATTGAATGTCGTGTAACATCCCATTATATTTCCTCGTCTCACTTCACATGCCCCAGTGGCCATGTGTGTTCACTGTGTCTGTTTCTACTTAGCACCAGAGATCTAGTTGTACGTGAACTGTGTGTACCATCAATTCATTCAAGTCAAGACGCTTGCTATGTAAACCCATTGCTCAAGTCAATTAAATGCAATATATTTTTTATTCCTACCATACCTTAATTAATTTTAATTAACTTGTGTTTGTGTTGAATATCTATCCATGTCCAACTCTTAGATCTTTCAGGAACGGTAGCTTTCAATTCTTCCCCCTCCCCCGCTTTNTTGAATATCTATCCATGTCCAACTCTTAGATCTTTCAGGAACGGTAGCTTTCAATTCTTCCCCCTCCCCCGCTTTCCATCTTGCACCACTAGCTTTTAATTTGGTTTGCGTTGTAAATTCCCCCCCCCCGGTGCACCACCCCGGGGCTGGGTGGTGCAGAGACCCCCCTCCAATGTTGTTGGTGAGGGGCAGAGTCTCCCAATATTTGTTTGCATCTAAACAAAGCGGTACTAAACGCACTTCAGGTTCTACCGGACAACTTGGATCTTAGATCACTTGTAAAAGAGTTCATCAAAACCAACCCAGTGCGTAGAACAACTTTTGCCTTATTCTGAAGTCATTTTGTTAGACTTTTGTTAAGTAGTTCCCTGATAGTTCGTCGTCATCCACGATTGTTGGTAGTACTCACGTATCCTTTTATGATAGGGCCCATTTGAGGATGGTAGGAAGGAAACTTTGGGGGAGGATTCAGCGAGTTACCGCGGTGAACCGTCAGGAAGGGAGGTTCAGTGAGTTACCGCGGTGAACCGGACAGGTAGGAAGGCTATGTTGGGCTGCTTAGGCGAGAAAAGAAAATCCACGCAAACATTGAAATGTGGTTTATTTCCTCGAGAGGTTGTTAATCAGCACCTAGGCTGTACAACGGACGACTGACCCCAGATAGCTGTCTGTCCGATTTTTTTTATCCCCCCTAGTTGGGTGGTTCGGGAAGACTCGGCTTGCTGTCGAGTGGCCACGAAGAAAGGGAGGGGGGTGCTTGGCTAGTGACCTTAGCCCTTGAGGGGTTGAACAGTGAAAGGGGAAGAGGGGGAGAGAATGACGGAAAGCTTTGGGGATGCAAGAGCGTTAAAGAGAAAGCTAAAGAGTAGAGAAACTATAAAAAGTGTATTTGATTATTTAAATAGAGAGAATTAATTTAAATTTCCTTACCTTATCTAAATAATTTATTCTATAAAAAGTTAAGATACTCTGTGAATAGTATGTTTCTATTGTTTAAAATTATTTCACACATCTCCTGCTGTATCCGAGAAGAGGAAGTTTGTTTTGTAGTATGATATATCCAAGCACAGCTTTGTTGTATCAAGCTTTTTAAGCTAATAAATTTTTATTGGAAATACCCTAGATATAAGCCTTAAACTCAAGTTTTGAGGTCTTTTTAAAAAATAAATTCTGAGGGAGGGTCTCCGGACCCTCCACCCACCCGGGGGTATTAATGCCCCACAGGCCCCTGCATTCACCTGTATTCCTGCTATCCTTCACCACTAGCTTGTAATGTGATTGCCGTTGACACACTCACCTGGTTGACCAATACTGGCAATGGACACCACCACACTAACGAACACGATAGCTCTGGCTCTGGTAGGAGCTGCGTGGAACTCTCCTATGTAGGCATACACTATGGCAGAGGGTCCGCACACACTGCAAACACACACACACATGTGGCTTACATGGAACACACTAACAAGATAACATCAAGAACCATCATAAAGGAGGTATCTGGTCACCCTTGTTTCTGTTCAAGCTCATTGAAAAGCTATTTGTCGCAGTCACTCTCTCAATATATTGAATAACCATTATTCTTCCATTAAATGCCTAGCCTAGTGTGGGCTTGTGGACAGCTCAACGTTCCGCTTGATCTATTACTTACTGACCAATGAGCATTTTATACTCATTTTTAGTCCTCCCTCTCCCATCTTATCTCAATCACTTTATATTTTATCATCATTTGCCTGGGGCTTCGATCGCGTTAATGTCGGTTTTAAAAGCATGCCGATTAATAAAACGTTTTTAATAATTGAAGTTTTGACTATCCACACAAGGAATAAGTCACACAACGTGTCAGGTATTGATTACCATGATGAAGGCCTTGGAGTTGATAGAATATACATACATCCGCTCAAAAATAAAATGTATAGTAATTTTCCTGTTCTAAGGTTAGATGCACATAATATGTGTATTAACAAAAGTAAATTAAGGTACTAGATTTAACACAAAGACTCTTTGCAAACGACGTTTAAGGTTCGAACATCAGAGGCGATCAGATAAAAGTCGCCGCTAGAAATAACACGGGAACACATCACATTTAGTTGTCCAGGTGAGAAACACCCACCGCGGATATTACTTTCCACCTTCAGGGTTTGTCCTTGGGCTGTGTTGAAGGCTATTGCAAATCAAACTTTGATAAGAAACTGTAACGCCCACCTCTATCACCACTCGGAAATAACAGTCAGGGACGGTAACAAGAGAGTTATTTTACTCAGATAACAAATTACATACAACTCCATGAGAGAGAGAGAGAGAGAGAGAGACAACATAAAGCGTTAGGCGTTGCAAAAATATATATCAGAGGCAAAGAATCATTTAATTGACTCAAAAGGAATCACACACTGTGAGGCAAATGGTCAAAAGTAATATCTGACGTAATATAATACTCTATCCCATAAATGGCGATTCAAAATACATTAAATAATCTATTCTGAATTGACCTTCAAATTAACCTCAATTAGTCCTGCCATAATAACAAATTAATCATCCAGCGCATCATTAATGCGATCCAGCAAATACACTTAAGAGTTAAGTCACTCTAACAGACAGTCCTCAAAGGTCAAAAAATAACAAAAAAGTATCATATAGTAAATTTTCTCCCGACTGAATATTAGAATAGTAGACATAATAGAATCTATTCTCAATGGTAATAATATTGAAAACTATGCCACCTAATGGCTTGCAAAAGAAATCTATTTGTAAATAAAGCCAAGACTGCGGTATAGCCTCACCGACTTGCGGCCCCTTCTTTGACTAACAATTCATAAACTTTAAACGTTTTCAACAATGATAAATAGTCTTAATAAATAACAAGATGAAAGTAATTCCCTAAGATATTAAAATAAGAACTGGTAAATGATGCTATCAGGTTTAAATGACCATTCCAAGTAGCGGTACTCAAGGGTTAAAAAAAATCCATCAAGCGGTTAAGAAAAGCTACCAGCTAAGCCACAGTATCCCAAGGTTCCCCATAGGGATCATAATAAAAGTTCAAAAAACTGTTTTAAATAACCACCCAAAGATATTAAATATTATCATGGTTTTAAATGCCCAAAATTTAGAGGATCCGTATAGTGCCAATAATTAATAAGTTTTAAGTAGACTAGTCCAGAACAATAATTTGTAATAGAATATAAAATTTTAAGCTAAAAGGAAATTATGACTAACCTAACAATTAAATCAACCTCTGGCAATGTCGCTCACCTTGTAGCCAGTAAGTAGTATGTGTCTATAACAGAGACACCCTATCATTATATAACAACAGGAGGGAGAGAGGGTTTGGAGCATCCATGCGTCTAGGACATACTGTTACATGCTCCAAGTCACCAGACGCGCGTGTAAGAACAGTTCTACGAGTTGGCCGAGTGTGGCTGATAGAAAGTTGTGTGATCGAGCATATCACTCTTCTTTTGTTCTGTGAGCGCGTCTCGGCACTGGCATCGGGAAATGAACCTCGCTTCAGTCCAATGTAAAGAGTGCCACGATTGGTTGTGGAGTTATAGTTTTTTGCTGAGATGGGTCAACTGGGGCCAGGATGGTGTGTGAGACAACCTCTTAATGTTTATATGTTGAAACAAGGTTACAAAATTACATGCCTTTAAACTGGAAGGACAGGTCCAATGGAACTATAGGATATTGGTATCACGACCCTTTCTCCCTTAGAGTGACCTTTAGTTGGCCACTTTTAATTTAAGACCTTTGATGGGTAAACTGATGGCTTAATATAAGGAAATTAAAAAATGCAATGTGGTAGAGAACAGGTTCCTGCTGATTCACTAATATATATATATGCAAATGTGGGATGGTGCTTCTAACAGGTATTAAATTAATGAAAAGCTGTGGGTTATCCAAGGACACGTTGTTCTATGCGAGAGTACTACATTGCAAAGTTTCAGTAATATTTCAGAAAATAAGTTTAAGCCCTTTTCTCAAAACAGGCGGTATACATGTTGGTATACAGGGAATGTTCCTCCATGTCATAGCATATGTAGGATTTTTTTCAGGTAGGTATTGACCTCATCAGCTCTAGTGGTTCTCGGACTTACTTGTAGAGTTGGTTGGAAGTCTCCTGAGAACAATATGGTGACTCACACATGAACTCATTAATACTTCTGAGATCTCTCAGAGTTATATCTAAAGCTTCAATTTAGGTCTGATGGGGCATTTTACTTTCATCCTATACAATAATAGAACATCTTTGCAGTAAACCTTTCTTCGACACCCTGCACATTATGATTTGGTCGCTATAAATACTCTCAACCAATTACGCCCTCTGTGGGGACCGTCCCTTAGCCGAATGGCCTAAGTCCAACCAGTCACCACAGAGAGCGAGGTTTTAAATTACAAAAAAGGGGTAATCACAGAGGGCCCATGTCATCCTGCTTCAGCAAGCCCAAGAACAGCCTTGTCTTACCAGAGAAGCTATGGCTAAGTCTAATGGACATAACCAAAAGGTAGTCTGGGATCAGACAAGAACAAGCGAATGTTTACAAATACAGCCCAAGAGCTCGTTTATTTTGATAATACTCAGCATTGAATAATTTGTACAATTTGTATATCTAACTTTGATTGATATCAATAATAAGATATGAATGATAAAGTAATTCTCTTCATAAATAAAGATACAAAACAGGATATTATTGTCTGACATAAACAGGTAAATTGTCCCTAATAAAAACTATAAAGGTATACAAATAATATATCATCCCATGAGAATATAAAGTTCTCGAAACCGTAAGTTAATATTTCCCACGAAACTAACATTTAATAGGTCTAGAACATAGTAGTCATGACATATAACATTGGAATCATCTGACTGTAAATAATAAAAATAATCTAAACGTTACATTTCCCATTAGCTAGTTAACACCTATATAACATAAAGTCATCTGATTGTAACAATATACATATCCTTAAAACTTAATATATCCCATGAGCTAGCAAACAAACCTAAATGAAATAAAGTCATCAGACTGTAAACAATATAAATAAAACCTAACACTTAATAACTACAGATAAATTGACTTGTTATGACCATGATTCCAACCCTAACCTGAATACAGAAAGATAACGGTCAAAGTCTAATCTCCCTCTTTCACAATAAATTCCTTAAAATCCACCAGGATTTGAACCATGACCTAAATTCTACAATGATTATGGCCAAGGTTAAACTTCTCTTATTTAGAAATGAATTTCCTAAACTTCTCCAAGATTTAAACCCTGACCTTAAATATACCATATTCATGGTTAAAGATCAATTTTCCTAATTTAAACTAAATCTCCTAACTTCTCCAGGATTCGAACCTTGACCTGACATACGCAATGTTCATGGTCGACGATTAATTTCTGTCAATAACAATAGCTTACATTTTAAGACGATCCTAGGGGCCTACAATGCGCCCAAGTAATCCTTTTACCTAACCAGCATCAAAGAGTGATGTTCATTATGGGTCACAAGCTTATATTCGATTCTTCCCAGCGGGGAAACTAGGTAGGGAAAAGTTACATCATCATGTCGTCATTAACGTCCAATCACAAGGCGCCACACTTTCTCAGCGCAGTTGAGACTCGCATAGCAATGGGTGGTGGGGGGGTAACAACATACGCCCGAGCCACTGATATCTATTTAGAACTGCACTCACGTGCATGTGCGCTTCGGACGAATGTCTTAGTTCAGAGAAGAGGTGAGGACGTGACTGACCTCCCATTCCAGTTTTCATGCAGTACGTACACCAAGGTCTTTCTGTGGCGTGTTTGTTGATCTTGAACGAGACTTCGGCTTTTCTGGTGAATAGGGTAAGTAGAAAACTGTAGTTGGTGACGGGTCAGTCTGTAGCCACGGTACAACTCAAAGATAGTTTAAGTTTCACACACATTGTCCTGCGTCCTTCTAGTAAAGTAGTGGCAATGCCCAATGATGCCCTAGCAAGCGCAATGTCCCTCATAGCTAAACTTCCTGTTAGTTAGGGTCACAAATAAATTAAATAAGAAAATCTGGGACCATAATTTCTAACTTATCTCATGGCTTATTGTGTGCGCTCATGTATATATCTGGGTCCACCTGTGATTGAAGACGGCAGAATCAGCAGCTTCTCGACATGCTAGGCTTCTCGTTGTCTTTTAAAGTGTCTTGCAGTTGAATATTGTTTTCAAGTCTGAGCTGTCGTTGATTATCGCGAATAAAAACTAATCTTTCTGTTTCTATTGTGGTCCATGTATCGACCCAAAATTGTTCAGAAACATCGCATTTAAACTTGTAATGCGGAATTAGAAACAATATAAATCTGTAGAATCTTTTCATCGTTGGGGCAATAGGCAAACACTGCTAGTCGAGCTATATAAGTGTCTATGATTTTTAAAGGTTGGCATGAACCAATCCCCGATGTCCTATTTACCCACGAACAATGTAATTTTAAACGCATTACCAAACGATCGAATATTTTTCATAAATTCTTTAGTTTAAGGGTGTTCCCCAGAAATCAGTTAATTTAATGTTTAATATAATTTAAATTTTCCCGTTTGACAACATAAGACCTGCGATCAGTCCTTCCATTCAAGAGTTGAACAAAACTGACCTAAATTATTTGCCAATGGGCCCAAAAACACTGAGTTATCCTTCCTGTAATCAATATTGGTGTCGTATCTCATGGTGGAATATTCCATAGTCACCCATTGTACCAGTGTTGAATGAACTTCTTTGATATTTTCAACTCTTTCGATAATTATTGCAATCCAACTTCCAACGTTTACCGATTTATGTTCGTTCGCGGATAAAACAGGTTAATCTTTTTGGGGCCGATTATGTCTGCATTTCAGATGAGTAACGTGCCTTGTTTAATGAAAGGCGAGCTTCTATCTCTACAGATGTCTCCCTATCTATCTGAAAAACGTTGTGTTATCTGGCGAAAGAAAGATGTAGGCCTACCCAAAATGAACTTAATATAAAGAAATATTATAAATATTAACTTGTCCCTTTTTGGAGTGTTCCTGGGTTAGCAGACTCACGATACTTACAAGAAGCCACAGAAATAGCGAACCACGAGGTAAATGTAGAATGTTGGAGCAAAGCACGATATGACTGCACACACAGCATCCATGGCAAGAGTGACCATGAGGATCTTCCTGCGACCCTTAGTATCAGCCAGATACCCCCACAGGTGCGAGCTGGAGATTACACCTGATAAAACATTACATGAACTAATGACACACACACACAGCTTCCGTGAAAAAACTATTACATATATTCTGCTGCATTGCTTAGTTTTTTTACATAGAATATGATGTAATTATAGAAAATAGGTAGTTAGCTTTGCTTTTATAAATATATATATATATGTATGTATGTATGTATGTATGTATGAAATACATATAGCATATTATATCAACTCATGTTTTTATATTTTGGTGATTCTACAAAATAATATAATTATTGAATGTTCGAGATGAAAAACCCTGGAACTGATAACAAAAAATGAAAATGTATGTCTGTAAAGACTGATTAAAATATTAATCATATTTATAATATGAAGTGGTAAGGTGGCGTGCTGTAGAAATATTATTTGATAGTAATTATGATTTTACTAACGATACATAATTATTTTTACAGCTATTTGTAATCAAATATGGGTCTCCTCTAGATATTGCTTAACTATTTACCTTTGCTTTCAGACCATACACGAATGTACATTCTGTTTACCTGAAAGGTAGCGGTTTCTATATGATGGATTGCACTGTCTTACTATCTGCACTACAGTAATCTATTGGTACTAGTTATATCAGAACTGTACATTTTAAAGTTTATGGACTGGTGTTTCCTCAGCTCTGATACATGTACCCCTACGATTACACAACTTACCTCTGAGTTTTTATAATCATCTATTCTTTGTTGATAATAGCAAGACTGATAAACCAATTAACGAAGATGTTGACGAGATGTCCTGGACTATTTTCTGTTACGACTTGGTTTAGCAAACATTAGGGCTGTATCAAAATTTAGAACGACCGTTTGTGTTTTAAAAGATGGCAGGTATTTAATTCATTTTATGAAAAAATAGTTGAGGGGGCTGGAGGTTAGGCGATTGACCTGAAAGCGGCGAAAGTATGGGAAAATGCTGCAGGACACTATTGAGATAATACAACTGATGGAAAGAAGATGAGGATTGACGTTATTCCCAATACTTATCTCTCATCTACTAAAACTGATCCAGCCAAGTGACTAACATGAAGGGTCAACAATATACAAATCAAATGAGAGAGTCTTCATGTGGCAACATTAAGAAAAACCCTTAACAAACAAGAACAATATCGGTCATTGCCCTAAGCCGTGGGGGTTGTGGGTTATACCCCTGAAAACTAACAGCAAATGTGACGTAGACTGAAAACCAGTGAGGTTAAACACCCCTATTCTGGTTTAGGTATCCAGTAGAATCAATCGCTCTTCTGGGGACTGTCACAAGGCCAGGGAGGTTGAATTAAACATTTATAACGCTTACTTCAAATCTGAGTAGATAGAATAGTTTTTGATCAAAATGGCGGATGCTCCAATACTCGGTAGTCTGTATTGTCATGGAGGTGTGTGAGTGACCTCACATGTGTGTATCAAGATGACGAGGGTAGTTTATTATTATTATTATTATTATTATTATTATTATTATTAGCACCGCGTCTTACTACCCGTTCGGGTTATACGCACTTACACTAATGTGTAATGGTAGGGTGATTGTGAGATGAAATGGAGGACCTACAGTTTAACGTGGAATCCGAACCACGGTGTAGGCCTGGCATTCCCCGCATTCACAAGATGTCTTGTCAGAGGTGAAGGAAGGGTTTGGTAATCTGATAAATCTGTGCCGGGACCGAGGATTGAACCCCGGCCGCCAGCACAGAAGTCTGACACCTTACCCCCTAGACCACCAGGCCACCGACAACGAGGGTAGTTAATGTGAAGAAGGTCGATGCATGCTTCGTTTTACACGGGAACGTACCAATGACAAGATCATCTATCTCTCTTTCTTTTCATAACTTTCATAATAACGCCCGAGAAGGTTAATCACGTTGAGAAGCTGCAACTGCAAGCCAGGCTAGTGTGGTCAGTAATTAGTTACGTAGTTTGAGTGAATCAATTAAGGTGTTGATGATTTGATAATATTCTTGAAGCATATTTATAAAAATTTAAAAGTAATTTGCTTAAGCTTGGTTTCTTTTTTATATGTTAAAAAGTTCAAATACATTTATTCTATTCAATTTAATACAAGACTGTTGCAAGTAGATATAGGTTGAACATGGTGGTTTGGTTTTGTAAGACGTCACCCTTGTGTCAGACTGGCATTCTGATTAGTAAAATATCGGGGTTTGAGTCCTGGTCGGGTCTACTGAGGGTGATCTCCCACTCTGCTTCCACGTGAATATGGGTAGATTACCTCTGAAAGTCTTTCTTCCCCATCCTTACCCCATTATAGTGTTTATCAGACGTGCGTATAGCCTGCACAGGTAGTAAGACGTAGGGATGAAAATATTATTTGCAAGGGTAGATTGGGCCTAACTATATATATATATATATATATATATATATATATATTGTGCAACGT